>VZRZ01005616.1:325512-466648 GCA_013398175.1 Climacteris rufus
TGTCCCGCCCTGTTTGAATATTCATGACATTGGGGGGGGGTCGATGTCTGAACGCTGCTTTCCCGCGGCCCCGCCTCCTTTTGAATTTTCATTACATGGGCGTGGCAGCCCCGGCTGTGGTGCCCGGCCGCTCCGTTCCCGCGGCCCGTCCCTTCATTGAATATTCATTAGGCTCGAGGCCAGATGCTGTGCTCCCCGTGACTTCGCCCCTCGTTTGAATATTCATTATGGGCGGGACCCGCTGTCCCTCGTTCTGGACCGCGTTCCTCGGTTTCCAGCGGCTGCTGGGCCGTACCATTCCCTCCCTCGAGGGGAGGGCGGGAAGGCGGGGGGAATGGCCGGGTCCGCCCGCCGCTTCCGGCGCGTTGCCATGGCTGCCGCGATCAACTTCCGGCGTGCCGGGTGGGCGCGGAGACGCGGCGAGGGGCGGCGAGGCGCGGCCGCTGCAGTGAGGGACGGCCATGCCCGCCAAGGCGGCCGACAGGCACCGGCAGGTAAGGGCTCGCCGCGCTCCCGTGGTGGCAGCGCCGTGCTGACGTCACCGCAGGTGCCGTGACGTCACACCTGAATGGCGTCACTGCGGCACCTCGGGCAGCGGGAGGTGGCGGCCCAAAAGAGGGAACGTCGCTGTGCAGCCACGCTGTGACTCTGCCGCCCTCGGCACCTGCTCTGAGCTCTGGTGTGACACCAGAGGTGACATGGCCATGCCCAGAGCCACCACATATGACATCACATTGTGCAGCGCAGACCTTTCCCCCGGGGTTCACAGAACCACACAATTGTTGGGGTTGGAAGGGACCTCTGGGTATCATCCTGTCCAGCCCTGCTGCCAAGGCAGGGTCACCCTGAGCAGGTGACACAGGAACACGTCCCGGTGGAGTTTGAAGGTCTCCAGAGGGGAGACTCCATGACCTCCCTGGGCAGGTGCTCCAAGTGCTCTGCCACCCTCAACGAAAAGAAGTTCTTCTTTCTGTTTTAGCTTATGGCCATTTCTCCTCATCCTGCCACTGGGCACCACTAAAAGGAGTCTGGCACTATCCTCTTGACACCCACCTTTGAGATATTTGTATGAATTAATGAGATCCCCTGTCAGTCTTCTCCAAACTGAACAGACCCAGCTCCTGCAGTGTCTCCTCATAAGAGAGATGCTCCAGACTACAAATCACCTTTGTGGCTTCTGTGGGATTGTCTCCAGTAGCTCCTTGTCGTTCTTATACTGTGAAGCCCAGAACTGGACACGGTGTTCCAGATGTGCCTCACTAGGGCCATGCAGTGGGGCAGGATCACCTTCCTAGACCTGCTGGGCACACTGTTCCCAGTACACCCTAGGATACCATTGGCCCTCCTGGTAGCATGGGCACACTGCAGGCTCATAGTTAACTTGTCACCCACCGATGCACCCAGGTCCTTCTAAGCAGAGCTGAGAGGTTGAACCGAGAACTTGGGCTGCCCCACAGAGCTGTAACCTGCAGGGCTGAGTGTGGCAGTGGGGTCAGCACAGCCCCTCTTGGCCCTGCTGACTTTGTGGCTGCATCATGTTGCATCACCCTGTCCCTTCACTGGGGTGTGGCATCACCTGCTCCTGACACCCTGTGAGTTCTGTGGCATTTCACAGAACTCTGTGGCATTGCACAGCTGTTCAAACCAGCGTGACCCAAAGCTGCAGTGCCCCTCTGTCAGCGTGCTGTTTAACCCTGTGAGACTACAAAGTCCTCAGACATCGTTGTCAGGCCATTTCATCACACTTCCAGCACACAACACCCTTTCCAAGGCAGGTCTAATGCACTGAAGGTGTTTCCAGACTGCCAGAGAATCTCTCAGGGACACTGAGCAGACAGAATGAAATCCCTTTTCTTAATAAGTTTTTATAAATTCTTTCAGTTATACCCAGCTGTAGGTTTTGTCACTTTCCTTTTGGTTTGCTGTTTAGTCTTTGCTCAGCTCAAGCACTGAAATGCAGTCATTTGCTACACTTCCTGGCCCTAGTCCTACTGTAGTATGGGATCTGGGAGACCTCGCTGTATTCCTGCATGGATGTGTCTGCATGCATCCACTTGCTGGATGACAGGCTCAGGCAGATGAATTCCTGGATCTCCTCTATTACTGGACTATCAAAACTGTTTGATTTAAAAGCAGATGATGGTCTGGCTGATAAAACTCTTTTATTAACGTGTTTGGGTCCATCCCAGTGTATTTTGTCTTAGGGTTGATGGGAAGAGGATTAGCATAGGTGTCCCAGAAGTGACCAAGAACAAGCTTCTCTGACCAGAACACAGGACAGAAAGACATAACTGGTCAAGGAAAGTGGAAGGAAAAAAAGAGGGATTAATGTGACTGTTCAGAGCTGTGAGATGGTAGCTGAGTACCTTGGGCATCCCCAGTGGACTGTGAGAGGCTCTGAACAGCAGGAGCTCTTTCAGTGAGGGAACAGCAATCCTTGCTGATGATTTGATCCCCTTGTAGCTACTGAAGAGGTTTCACCTTGTCTGTGGTTTATCCATGGCACAGTTATAGAGACTGCACAGACCTGCTGGCTTCTAGAGTCTGAGCTAAAAACACCTCACAGTGACCTGACTACTGAGCCTGGGTACTTCCCTGTGTTCCTGCAACTAGGGGCTAGAGCCTGACATCCAGAAGTACTGAAGTGATTTCTCATGACATCTCTGGGAGACATCCCTGTTTCTGCACACACGGTGTGAGGGTTTGTGGGCTTTAGAGTAAGCAAGAATGAGAGGATCACTCTGACATTTCTAACCCTCTACTAAGTACTAATAATTACCAAGATACAAAGGGCTTTATAAAATTTTCAAAGGGCACAAACTCAGAACCAAAACCCACATTCAGTCCTAAATAAGAAAGATGTTTAGGCTGGTGTAAAAACACCATTAGTAACAATTCAAACTAAACCTGGGATGAAATGCTTGCTCTGAATTTGAGTTTCTTTTATTTTCAGAATTTCCATAGAAATATATTCAGTCATTTTCAGTAGCCATTATCTCAAATACTCTGAAATGGAGAGGCTTTGATTCACATATTATTTAGAAAACTTTATTAATGTGCTTAAAGGCATTTATTTTATTTTAAAGCTCTTGAAACATCATAAATTGTTTAAACTCTAGGAGATTTGGTTTTTCACACAGCTTTCATTACAATAATATAAAAGGCAATAATTTTAACTTGTCCTGTATTGCATTTCCCGTATTTGCCTTGAGCTTGTTAAATCTGATTGCTATTTCATATCCTTTTATTTACTAGAATGTTCCTGCAGTGGGGGAATTGTGTGGTTGATGAGCTGGCTCTGGAGTCCAGGGACTTTTGCCTCCTTTTCCCTGACTCAGAATACAAATGACCTCTCAGTGGCTTTGGGAGCTAGGGGGATGAATGCCTTTGCACTACTCACTGGCCAGTCAGGGCCTGATGTCTGATATTTACTGGCCCATAGTCGTCACTGTAAAATTAGTTAGAGACCCAGGGTTTATATTCCAGTTTTTGACAAGAATTCTTCTTAGTATTATGCTCTTTTCACCTGTCCCTGTGCTTTTCATTCCTCTGTTTCTTATATATCTTGCTTTATTCTGCTCTGCCTCTTAGGTTTTTCACTGCTGACTGCTTTCACTTTGAAAATTTTCTTCCTGAGATTGCTCTCAAAGCTCAGATACTTGCCTGTACATCTGTTCCCTTTTACCACGTGTCACTTCCACCTTGTCTTCTCTTTTCATGATTCCATGTTCTTCAAGTGCTTTATGATCAATTCTTCTTTTTTTCTTCTTCTTCTCCCATATGTGGGAGTTGCCTGCTCTTCTTTTGTGCCTGTCTTGTATCTTCCATCTCCACTAACATCAGTTTCTTGCTTTATTTCACTTTTTTCTTTTCCTTTATCCAGGTGACTTTTGCCTCCAGTTCAGTGTCCAACCACCTGATGGGTGAAAATAGGTCAAAATCGGATTGACCGTTAGAATGAAAGTATGTGGCCTTCCATATGAATTGCTTGACTTGATGTAGCTTTATTTATAAACATCTTTAGGATTTTGTATGTTTGTGTACATTAATAAGAAAAGTGTTTCAGTGTTCAAAGTCTTAAAATAGTGTTGTGTGCCTGGATCTTTGTATTCCTGGAGCAGCCTTGGAAATACTTAATACTTAACAATAATTACGTATGTTCTGTACTTCATTAACTCCCTTCCTTTCAGATCAGAAATATGTTATGCAAAATTGAGCTCAACAGCATTTTGCGAGGATGCAGAATTATGAAAAGGTCATTAAGTCAACTTTCCTGCATCAAACTGAAGGCAATGGATGTATCAGATTCTCAGCTTCCTGAAAAATTAGGTCTTGAGTATGGCAGACAGGACACTTGGAAGTATGGTGTTTTTTAAAAACACTGACCTGTGTGGCATGTGCATGGACAGGCAGAACGTGGTAGGGCGGGGAATAGCACCCTGCTGGTCTTGTCTCAGTGCCGTACGTCATCCTGGGTGGTGAGAGAAAGCTGCCAACAATTTTGAGATGGTTGCTTTGAACTTGGTTGACAGGTTGGGAGTGTTTGTTCCAGATTTCCTTGTAGCTCAGGGAAGAACTTTGAGTGAGCAGTGGAGAGCACCCTGTGCTACTGTGCTCCTCTGAGACTCAATCCTCTGAGCCTGAATCCTTTGAATCCTCTGTGCTACTGTGCTGCTCTGAGACTTCTCAAAGAGAAGCGAGATTTGGTTACAGTTTTCTTGGCAGACGTTGCGTATATTTGGCCCTTACAGTGCAACACCAGACTGTTTGGTCTTATCAGTTGAGATTAAACCCACTGTCAGGAACAGATCACTTAGGCAGTGTTAAGAAAGGGTCTGAATTTGGACAGCAAGGCATTTCTTGTTACACTTGTGGTCTTGCACCCACTGACATGTAAACACCTTCTTTGCTGTTCAGCAAGTCGTAAAAGAGAAACAAAGAGATCCCCTCCCCAAGCACAGAAAACAATCAGGCATAGCTTACCTTTTTTGTCTTTTCTTTTTTTCCCCCCTAGAAAAGGCTTTTAAGGTGCTTATTTGTTCTTAAACAGGCATTACACCATCCATGAAATATAAAATAAACATTCCATTTAGTGTCACTCAGAAAACATTATGGAATGTATTGGCAAATAGCTCTTAAATTGGCTTCCCTAGTGTGTGCAAATATATATCTGCTGTGGGGCAGCCTAGAAGTCTTTGTTTCCTTTGACTTTGTTTCCTTGCTGTGCTTCCTTGCTCCTTGTGCCAACTGGTGGTTTACTATGGAGTTTGCTAATACCCAAAACAAGAATAAAAAGCTAGCAGGGAACTTATTAAATAGTTTTACAGAAATGCAGAGCTTAGCGCTAATAACATCTCTACCTCTTGCTTTTAGAATCCAACAAGCAGCTGGGTGCTTCTCTTTTTCTTTTTTTTTTCCCTCCCACATTACTAGTTAATCTCTGTGCTGTGCTGCAGAGGAAGTGGGAATGGCAATGTCTCTGCTCAGGAAGATGAAGTAAACTTAACAGGAGTGTTCTGTGATTGCTCAGCCTTGTAGCCTGATTGTGTTATGGTGACAGCTAGCATGGGGAGCAGAAAGGCTGCAGGAATATCTCTTTAATAATATTAAAAATTATAGTCTCGGTTTGTCAATTTGCCCTGATGAGTGTTTCATTAATATGTAATCAATTATCAGCCCTTGAAAAATTTGCTTAATATGAACTGACACTTCAGCTTGGCAGAGTGACCAACCAGAATCATCCCTGCCACTGAGTTCTCTGGTATTTTAGGCTGGATCTGCAAATCCAAGTCTGATTGTCCAACCTTATGCTTTAAGCATAACTTCACATTTCTCAAGAAGTTACTGAAGAGTGCTGTCTGGCTCCTTGCCATACAGTGGCCCATTGCAAGATCAAGTCTGAAAGGGACAGTCTGGGAGAAGGATGGACTAGTCAAGCAAAGACTATAGTGACAATCCAATCCTGGATGGCAGGACAGCACATGTGGTAAAAATCATTGCATCTTCTATTTGGATAGTCAGGGCAGGCCTTGGATCTGAACCTGAGGGATGGACACATTTTTCCTGAAAGATTTCTGCAGTCACTAATTCAGGATTCACCCGGGTTCTTAAATGAACACTGGCTCTTGAGAGTAAATCTCTGATTCCTAGGTCACAAAGATGATTTATTTACCACCAGAATTGCCACTGACAAGTCAGAGATTTTCTGCAGCAGAGGATGAAATAGTTGAGAACTAGGGCTCTAGAAAAAAGCAGTTCAAAAGGGAACATACTTGGAAAAAAATTCAGAGCTTTTGGTATTCAGTCAAGAATACTAAATAGCAATAGGTACTGGTAGTCCTGTCTGTTTTGTATAAATTCAGTTAATGAGTCTCAGATCAGCAATTAGTGACTGTCATGTCACCAACAAAAGGGAGAGCAATGTGAAAAAAAATGTGGGTAGAGTAAGCAAGAACTACAAGACTTGAATGCATGGTTTGAGTATGATTTTTTATTTTTCTTATTGCAGGATAATCTGCAGGTAAATGTTACTAGAATAGACATTGCATATCTTTGATGCTTGCCCTCCACTTTTTTTTTAATGTGGAAATAAGATAGCTGTTATGAAATGCCAGCCTAGTAGTGCTTTTTTTAGTTGGTTTTTTTTTTCATTTATAGCAGTGGATTTTTGAAAGTAGCCAGTAGCTTCTGATATTTCTTTTCCTATTTTATAACTACAAAAAAATCAGATACATGTTACCCAGACATCCTAGCCAAAATACAATTAGAAATGCTTGTTGGATAGCTCAGCAGCAGGAAAGCTTCCTGATGAAGAACTTGATTTTGCAGCTATTTGTGCCTCTTGGTGACTTGTCTGCGATAGAGGGAGATATAGCAGGGGAAATTAATATTAAATATCATTTAAAGCAGCGCTTCTGACCTGTTTCCTCTTTTCATTTGTATCATCCTGTTGCATTACTGTATCTTTGCTCTAGTCAGTCGTCAGTTTGTCTTGTAGCACAGGAGATGTTTAGCCCAGGGAAGGATTCCTAGTTGCTGCTATCGTAAACACACCCTGGAAGAAAGATCCAGAAAGGAACAGTCACTTGGGGCTTCTGTAGCCTTCATTTAAGTACTGGGACTCTTACGGCCTGCTAATATCTTTTCACTGTTGGAAGTGTGGTAATCTGTTAATTTCTTTAATGTAAGACAGTCATCAGAGTACAGCATGATTAGCATCCATAAATTCTGACTCTGGCATTTTTCGCTGGAGCACTTGAGCACCTCCCGGAGTGCTCGTAGTTATGGTGGTGACCGGGAGGTGAGAAACTCCTGTCCGTTCCTTAGTTCCCTAGCAACAATGTCTCCTTTTTCTTCCTAATATAAATTCCTCGTGATTATTCACATTCCTTTTTAATTAATATTGTTATTAAATCTAAGGATAGCAGTACTTTTATTAGGAAGATTTAGGAACACTGTTGATTTTTTTTTTCCTGTAACAAAACCATCTTTACTTCGTCTAGAATTTGCTAAAATGTAACTATTTGAATTGAATGTTCTTTGCCGGATGTTTAATTTCAGCTATGGATTACAAAAAAACCCCACCACTCTAGATGCTGAACAATAGAAACCAATAAACTAGTAGCAACATAACCTGGGAGAACTAAAGTGAAGCAGGAAACCTACAAAAAAACAAAGTGTGTGATTATGGAATTAAGCTGTGTACCATAATGACTGTGCCCAATGGGATGAATTTAATGTTTCCCCAGCAACCTTAATTCTCACATTTTCTAACTTCTGAATGCTTCTCTTTGAGATGTTAATAATAATCTGTTAACTTTTTTTTTCTTGTAGATAATGTGCTAAAGAAAAATGTTCTTGAATTTTAAATGTGCATAGGAAGGCAAGTTATTGTAAACAACTTGCTAGTGAATATACAATTATTATGTTGATTCACAGTTATAGTTTATTTTTTATTTGTATTGCAGGTGTGTTTATGACCTCTTCCCTATTGTACAAACGCTGCATGATGTGTTTTCAATGGGTATTCAGAGCAAAAGGATTACATTTTTAATAATAGTTTATGGGTAACACGTTACAGTAAAAAGAGTAATGAGGAGGCAATGATAATCATTCTGAGCCGTGGTGGCAGGACACAAACGACCTCGGTGGTATTTAGGACTCTTTACAGCTAGTGTGGCAGAGAGTTTTAAGGAAAGGTAGGACAATGTGCTGTCTTTGGAAAGATTTGCAGAGAGCAGGAGCTTGCAAAGAAACCATCAAAAGAACAAAGTGCAGATACACCAATAAAAAAGAAATTTCAAAAGTGGCTTTTTCATCAAGTGGCAAAGCAGTATTATCTGTGCTATTATCTGAATTAGGAGTCACTGTGAAATATTTTGTATTCTTAACTGACCTGTGCTTTTTCCCCAGCTTGCTTCTTGTAATAGTTTCAAGAAAGTCTATTAGTTTTGGTGAGTTTTACCTACTGCTAATATTGCCAAAAATGAGGATCTAATTTTTTCTAATTTAATTTTTCATGTTTGTGTCACCTTTTAGCTGGGTTCCAGAAGTCTGAGATGCTTTGGGATGAAGCTTCTGCAGCGTAGGCGGTGGTAGCAGGAATGATGCTTGCAGAGCAAAGTATGTCTTCTGCTTTTTATGCTCACTCCTGCAGAATACTAAGTAGAGTTACAGTCTTTGCCTTCACTTGCAAGAGTCCAGAATATTCAACAAATAATATATTCAGCTTCTGTTGTTGTTGAAGTAGGTTTTTGTGTTGTGAGGGATGTTTTGTCTGGGCAGGAGATAACAATTTTGCTGAACAACTCCAGAATACGCTGAGGACCAACTCCTTCCTAGATTCTACTCCAGCTGCCAGACAAACCTTTGCTTACCTGCTCCAGGTATGGCTGTCCTGTCTTTATGGAGAACACATGGGAGAAAGTCCAGGACCCACACTGATCATTGTGTGCTGGCTCCCATCTTCCCACTTCAGGTTTAGCACTCGTTTGGAATTTGCTGTGTCCATGCTATGCAGCACTTGGCCAAGGATCTGTGTGGTACAAAGTAGTTCTAAAGCATTACTGTTCAGGTTGGAAAGAGTGGTTGGAGTTTCTTAAGTTCAAAATAGCAGAAATAAATGTAATTTTATAACTGTCCGGCCAGTCATGTCCTTGCTCCCTGCTGTAGGGAACTACTTCACTTAGATCCGGGAAGCCCCAAAGCAAGCTGTCACAGTCAGCAAGTAGTAAAAAAGTAGGAATGAGGCATATGGAGAAGGCTGGTAAATCCCACTGACTGATGCAATGAGACCTCTTCCTTGAACAGCCTCTCCCACTCATATACAGCTGGATGTGGTACTTCCAGCTATCCTTTGATAAAGGTTAAAATCATGCATATGGTCAAAGTTAAGACTTTCAGACCCTGGTTCTGTATTTTGCAATAGCCTGTAAACTTTTGTTACACTCAAAATCTTGTTTATGGGCAAAGTGAAGGCACATCTTACATTTATATATAACTAAAAAAATCATGATAGTGTGACTGAAATCTTAGTCTAAATGTTATCGTTAGTTCAGGTGTATTCATTACAGAAAATAAAAGGTACTTCTGTGCAAAGAATGAATTCATTAATAAGGATAATGCAGTTGACGTTTCATGCAAGCTTCCCAGTTTCTTACCCCTTTTCTAATTTTGTGCTCACCCTTCTTCCAATCCTCTGGTTCTTAAGGTTGGTGGTTTAATTTTGCTGTTGGTGGTGGCATTGGTGGGGATGTTATGACAAGTTGTCAGCATCTGGAGACTTTTCATTGGGAAGGACAAGATGTCCATTTTAATGGACATCCTCTTCACCCACCTGGAGTTTCCTTTATATGTTAGCTAATATATTTTCACACGTTTCCCTTTCTTCATTGTTCTGGTGTTCCACATAACACCTGATATTACTGCATGTGATACTTTTCCAGTGTGCTGGGTAATATTTTATAGTTTTCTTTGCTATCCCTAAACTGGTTTTGTTCCCCTGTCTGTAGATCTGCAATTCTTTAACTGGCCAGTGGTGAGATGCTTGCAACTCTGATGTGAAGTGTGTGCCCCATGCCTCATCATCCCCTGCCTGTACTCCTCTGTGCCATATCCTGGGTCTCCTCAGGGTCTCTCTATCATAACAGGCCAGTACTGTATCTTTGAGTTACTGTTGTAAAACCATGATAGTACTCTACAAAGACAAAAGAACTAGGGCCAGCTAGCCACAGGTCCCTGGTTGATTAGAAAAATTGTTCATCCTCTACGCTACAAACCCTTTATGGTGTGGGAAGCAGGCCAGGGTTTGTGCTACTTTCTTCCAGTGCATTCATAGCTCTATCTTTTCTTCAGTCTCACTTTTGGATTTTAATACAGTTGCAGATATTTATTCACAGGTGGCTCTCTGGATTACATTAATTGAAATGTGTGCTACTGCCAAATCCAACCCTCAGATTGCTTTGTCAATGCCTTTGCTGCTGGATAAATGCTTTTGTAGACTTATTTACAAAGCGCAATAATAAGTACACTCTGTTTCATGTTTAAAATGAAGATTTTGATTTTGATTTGGATCCAAATAAAATTCTGCTCTGAAAATCTGTTTAAGTCACATCTGTTTCACACACAGTATGGTCCTTGTCAGATAGGATGTTTTGTTGCCCATTGCCAAGCAATCAGGCAGGGGAGACAGGCCAGTGGTCTCAGCAGTGGTTGTGACATGGGAGCTCCTAGCCTCTCTGCTCCGCAACCAGCCCACATGAGGCTATAAAGAAAAGGTTACAACTTTATTTTCTCCATCTGAGTCATAACAATTTGTATTTCAAAGTGAAGCATATTTTCTAAGCATAGAAATGCATTGTTCTGCTCATTTTTCATAGCTTCTAATATGTATCTTCTGGAATAAAGATAATCCCTAATGCCTTGTTACTAACAGCAGTTTTATGTGCCTTGGCTTGTACAAAGAAATAACACTGAGACACAGCCTCACATCTTTGCTGCACTTTGTTCTCCTCTGAAATTATTTCTTTTCTGAATTCTTGTTGTCAGAATAAGTCTTAACAAGTAATGGGGCTTGACAAACAATGCTTGGGAATTCTGGGTCAAAGTCATCATGGCTGCTTAATTGTTTAATACAGAGGAAGTAGGTGGTGAAAGTGAATCCTTAATTTTTGTAATGAAGGGGTATCATGAGGGGAGTGTAGGTAACTCTGTAGAGGCTTGTGCTCCTGAACATGTTCATCAGACATACGGAAAAGAGGAGGAAGAACAGATATTGGGGTAAAGCTGGACTTTGCAGAAGAAGAATGAGGAAAGCCAAATGAAAGAAGCAAGTGGCAGACTTAAAAAGCAAGCAGCAGTTCTTTGCATTATCATGTGGTTGTACCATGGGAGTCCTTGCTGTGGAAGTTGTGCGTGCTAAAAATGTGCATGTATTCAAAAATGACTGAATAAATTTGTGAAGAAAAAGGTTCACTGATAAGAAATAAAAGGGATGGCATTTCTGATTCAAGTCCCTGAGCAAGCTGAGAGGGCTTCCTGAAGGGAATACGTACCTGCTTTTGACTACTGTTGGTGAGAGATACTTGGCCGGGTGGACCTTTGATCTGAGCTGAAAGGCACACTCTAATGTTCTTCTGAAGAAAATCGATCAGCCCATGGGAGCTTGCTCTCCCACCCCTTCATTTTCCTTCCCTCCGCTCTAGTATCCCCTTCTTTTCTGTCACAAAGTCAACACTTTTTTCCAAGTAACTCCTCTGCTTTTTTCATCCATACCATCAAATGTTATTTGTGATCCAACCTGAAACTGTTCTTGGCAAGGTTTCTTATGTTGTTTCCTTTCTTTGGTTTATCAGCTTCTGGGTTCATGGTCCTGTCTGTCCCTCAGTGTCTCCTCAGAAGAATCTTCTTCTTTTTCTCTCCCATTTTCTGTTAAATTTTCACAAAACTTTGTCACTGGTGCCTTTCTGTTTTTCCTTAAACTCTGGGTAGTCTCTCTCTATAAAGCACCCTGTAAACAGCTATTTAATTGTTTTCCTTAAAGCCTGTCATAATAGCTTTTTTGTGCTTTCATGTGTACAGGGAGGTTGACAGTGGTTGATTTTTCATGAGTGTTTTCCATGTTTTTTTAAATGCTCATGGCTTTGTGGGTGTGAATCTACTGTCTTGGGGCTCACTCTGCTGTGCAAGCACTTGGAACAAGAGCAGTCTTTTAGTGTGTCTGACCAAGGCACCAAAATGTGTGCAGGACATTTGGGTGTATCACAGACAGGCAGTAACTAGGACAGAGCCTGGCATTTCTTCATGCTGATAAACTGCTGTCTTTTGTTGTTGAGAGTGACTGTCTCTCATCCATGTAATTTACAGACAGAATGCTGGCATACTCAGCTTTTAAAACATACCACTGGAGCAAACATCAGACTTTTATTCTGTTTTGGTTAAATTAGGAAGAAAGGTGCTTTGAAAATTTACACTGGATATGTTCTCACTTCAGGGCCAAGGTGGACCTTCAGGAGGAAAGGCAGAACCAAAACGTGGCAAAGCTGGTTTGAAAAAACGGGTAAGATCCTCAAGTCTTAAAAAATGTTTTTTCCTTCTTTAGCTATGAGATGCAAAAAGATTCAGTCTGAATAATGTTATTTTTTTCGTATGGAATTGGCAAAATATAATTTGTTTTAGCAGTAAGGGGTTAGTCTAGTTAGGTTGAAAAATGTCAGCTAAAACAAAGGCACAATTTAGGTAAAATGCAATATGAAGAGATTAAAATAAGATGTTTGGGGTGTGAACGCCAAGATACAAGCTGACTCAGACTGAGAAAACTGCCTGCTCGGTTTAGAGAATTCAAAGTATAGCCCATATTCACGTAATGAAGAAATATAAGCATTAGAGAAAATAGCATTAACTTTTTTTGACTGAAAGCCTCATGATAATGTTTTTACTGTCAGACAGATAATTGCTTATCATACCCTGATTTAATCTACCTTCCTTTTATTTAGCTCCATTGGCATGGATGGAAGGACAGTCTACATGCCTTTAAACAGGCATGTTGATAAACAGCTTTTCACTTTGTTGGGACAAATTGCAGTCTCATTAAATGTTCCTCTTTTGACCTTTTAAAAATGTAAAGTTATTTACTTTAAAATGAAAATCATATTAAAAGAATGTTGAAACCACAATGCTTGTTATGTGATTCACTAGGGAAAACAGCCACTGAACTAACTGGCATCAAATTGTGTATGATAAATATCCCACAAGCAGGTGTTCCTGTGGGGAGCATTAAATCACAAAAAACTGTTCTGCCATCATCGTCTCTTGAGCATCAGAACGCCTGACCTTCCTTACAGCTTGCCTCATTTCAGCTCCCATGGGGAAAAAGATAAGGCTGCAGCCTGTGACTTTCCCTGGTCACTTGGCATGTGCAAAATCCTATGTTACTTTCGGTCACTGCACATTTTGACGCAGCATTGTGCTTTTTACCTTTGTGGTGCTCTGCAGGTAGCAAAACGTTGCTGGGTCCAGCCTCTATAGCTGTAACCAGCCTACACTTGTGCCTTGGACTCATCCTCAGCTTTGCATGGCTATGAAGTAGGCAGGCCTGAGAGAACTGTATTTACAAGAATGATTGGTTTATTTTAAATCAACTTATTACACATTTTGAACTGAGGGAGAAATTTTGCCTGGAGCAGTTAAGCACTTTAATCAGCAGCTTTGAATTCTGACAGTTCTTCTGTAAGGACATTTAATTGAAATTCATTCCTGCAGTGATTCATTTTCCTGTTAATGACCTTATATCATTATATCAACCCAATGCTAGCCCAAGGAGAGTGGCAATCTGTGGTTGGGACAATGGAGACCCACTAGCCTTTACAATGAATTGGTTAACATTCCTCCAGGAGTCACATCCCTGCAGCTTTTAAATTCTAAGAGTAGCCTTTAGAATAACACATCAGAAGTAATTACAGTTCTTGTGCCCTTGAGTAGTCCTTAAGTCCTATAATACCCTTGAGTATTATATGGCAAGGGAAAGAGAATTGCCAACTTTTGAACTGAGATTATATGGCAAGGGAAAGAGAATTGCCAACTTTTGAACTGAGATTGAAGGGGAATTACTTGAGTTTTGTTACTGGAGTCAATCCAGTTTTGTGACAGGGCAGGAATTATCTTCAGACAGGAGCTCCTCCAACCCACTGAACTCTTGCTGGCAAGTGCAGCCATATAAAAATCTTCAGATTTTGGCCGGCCATTTGTGTTTTTCTGCTCTGCTCAAAGCACAGATGGATGGGGGAATGTTGTTTTTTTCCTCTTTGCTCTGTGCCTCAAGTAGTGCTGCTTTGGAAAGGAGCTAAACAGTCACAGTCTTGTTGCACTACTGAACTTGTCTTTCCTGTGCCAGGATGAAGACGACTCCACTGAAACAGGAGAGGACCGGTCAACAGCAAGGGCTCTGGTCAAATCCCCAGATCAACTGGAGCTGACTGAAGCTGTGAGTAAAACAATGCCTGTCTTGTCATGAGATGTGTACAAAACTCCATAAGCTGAAGCCTACCCACTGTTTTTGGAGGAAATTCTGCAAGAGCAAAACTGCAGTACTTGCTGAAGTACAGTGTCTGCAGTACCAACTGAAATGGCTTTCAGCAGGAAAACAGGGAGAATGTGTTTTGAAATCGAGTTCTGGGCTTTAAACACTGTAACTGCCTGGAGCTGATCCAAAAGAGAAAAACCGGCTGGGCCTTCACTCTATTAAGGAGGACCCAGAGCCAACACTGAGCTTTTCAGGTAGCTGTGTGTGATACACAGGACAGGGAAGTGTCCTACAATTTTATTGCTGTTTATTCCCAGATTGGTTCAATAGGATTGCAATCAGTCACCCTTTCAACTGTAGTTTTCTCTCTCTTCTCACTGCTTTATAAACTGTAGCATTGCTCCCTGTCCTCCAACTAGCACTGAAAGGGAAGCTTTATGGACTTCCCCCAACTCAGGCAGTAAAAGCAGTTAACAGCAGTACTGTTTTTTGTTCACAGTGGTCAATCCTGAAAGCAGTGCTACTGAGCTTATTGTGTATTTTTGGACAGTGTAAATTTTAAAGACACAAGTTGTCTGTTTCGCCCTATAGAATGCAGCTAGCATATCTTAGATAGGAGTTAACATCAAGAAAGTCCATTGAAATACTGTGGTAGGAGGCTGGGTGACTGTTCTGGATTCCACTCCAAGCCAGCTTGGCCCTAAGCAGTGTTCTTGTGGTGGCATCAGCTGCACATGAGGTTTCTGCAGTGAACTGAATATCATAGAACTGAGCATAAACATGGTGATTTTTGTTGCTGTACATTGTATGAGTGGTGGAGTTTTATTTACAATACTATTTTGTTTCCATTCCAAAGGAATTAAAACAGGAATTTACACGTACCTTGACAGGTGATAATCCCCATACTCCCAAGAATATCGTCAGATACAGCTTTAAAGTAAGTGTGGCATGACCCATAAACCCAGAAATTTTTTGCAATTAATTGGATTTGTGTTTTCTTTTGACTTTTAACCAGATAAATTTTCTTTTAATGTGGCTTCATCTTGTTACTTATTTACTGCCAATGGTTCCTAAAGGGTTTTTGCAGAGGGTAAAATCTAAAAGTGTTGGGTATTTCCTTTTTGTAGGAACAAGCATACAAGCTGGTGGACTGTATGGATCAAACAGCCATTCACTTCACTTTGAATGGAAACTTGGTACCCAAAGATTCTGATGAAGGCAGACGCCAGAGTATCAAATTAAGCACTGAAGCAGGTGGGTTTATGACCTGAAATCACAATAGTTTTCAGATAGGCACTGCTTCCACTCATTCAATGTGGTGGCATGATCATGCTTCATTACCACAGAACTAAACAGCTCCTACCTTGGCTTGCATTCTTTTTGGGAGTCAAAATCAGAAAAAATAATCAGCCAGATGTTTGCTGCAATGTAGAAAATACTGTGTGCTTTTTGAGCCATTTGAACACTAACACTGAAATTTTCTGATTTATTTAGTGTCTTTTAAACTTACTTCACTACCATTTGACATACATGTCTAAACTTCTTGGCCTGCTGTGAAAGTTTCAGACATGATTTAAATTATAAAAGCAGCAATGTTTGGAATCTAGGTGATTGTTCAGGAAACTATTCTGTACTTGACCAATTCTTAAATTCTAACCAAGGCATGGACTTTCAGACAATGTGAGATCCAAAACACTGAGCTACTTGGACCCTTGATCTGAGCTACTATCACCAGTGTTAGGTGTTCAGACAAAAAGATAGATTAATCAGAGACTGAATGCTCTGTTGTTAGTAAAGAATTCTAGGTTTGAATTTTCAGCAGGGAAAGATGTACTGCCTAGTGATTTTGTTGCATTTCTGCTGTTTGAGAAGGGGGAATTTGTGTCACAAGGAGTGTTCTTTCAAGGTGGTAACTGCCGGGCACAATGATAACACTGAATAAGATCCTGAGAATAGTTCTTACTTGCAGCTTCTGAGAGTTAGTGCCTCATTTGTTTTACACTTAATGAAATATGCATGATGATTTGAATTAGGGCAAAGTGCTTAATGGGATTTTCAATGCCATGAAAACATGGATTTTTGTTAGCAGTGCTTTTTGTAGATTCCAAACTAACTAATTTCAAGTGACTGGATGGTAGGATGGCTACACATCAAGGCTGTGATTGGAATGTAGACATCCATCATTCTCTAACAAGACCAGTACATTAATTTTTATCAATATAAACAGGAACAACCATGTTATAGCTGTGTGCCTTGAAAACATTCTTAACAAGTTGTACATAATTGCAGACAGTTTTGGACAATAGAAAGGTGCAGAGCTGAAGGAATACTCAGAAACAAAGCTACCCAGACATGGATCACAGAAGTTTGCTCTCAGTCAAAATAATTCTTTTTTAATTTCTTCTTTCTTCTTCCAGAAGTACTGCAGTTTCATCCTAGAAATAACATTGTCACCTTTTGTGTCTTTGAGCAAACAATCATTCTCCAAAGTGGGGATTTGTTGCTGTGTTGTCTAATGAGACAGTATTAGTAAAGGCTACATCTGTATATTAATGCTCCAGAAGATACAGGATCTGTAGAATATTGGATAAGATGTCCTGTTATTCCAGGCTTACTCACTTATCCTTTCTGTCATCAGAAAAGGCTCCTGTTGAGGAGGAAAAGGCTCCTGTTGAAGCTTCTGCTGAAACATCTGAAGAGGCAGAGATTAAAGATGAAGAACCCACAGGAGATACTGAGGTAATTCTCCACAGTCAGCTGTAAGCGGTCCATTTTACTTTTAGTACTAGATTTTAAATTGCTTTACTGTAAAATGTGTTTCCTTCTGTGATTGATTCTTTTATGTCTGAGATATCTGTGCTGTAGGTGAGAACCTACAGGTTGTGCTGGACAGCTGGGGTCCTGCTGCCATTTTTCAGTTGCAGAAGCTGTGTAGGGGGATCACACCATATCTGTCTTTACTAATATATTATATCAAAATAAAGTGTAATTTTCTGGTTTTCTGGGTTTGTTAAAACAAAATGTGGAGGGATGAAAGCAGCAGGCATAACTGAATGAAATAAATAGTGGCGTGGTTTGAAGGCAGTTGGCTGATAGGAAAGGAGTACCCTGTGAGAAGTTTGTTCTTATCCACACAGTGGCAGAACCTGGAATCAAATTCAGACTAGTTTCACGTGAAACTCACTGTCTAGCAAGGAAATGATACACAGGGTAATGGTACTCGAACAGAATCTTCTGGTCCCTCAGTCCATTTTACAAAAGGCAGCTATGCTATATTATCTCTTTCATGTCAGATTTTATTTTAAAGCAATTTCAGTTGCTGGATTTCTATATACCTATTTAGGTACCATTTCAGAATCTCCTTGATCTGAGTATTGGAAGCCTCCTAATTTCCATCCTAAATGTTGAATCTTCAGTTACAGTCTAATTCACTAGGCAGCAGAAATCCAGCAGTCTGAGAAGAAGGAAAGAGGCTCTGTTTCTCTCAGGATGGAGTCACTGCTGTATTTTCTTGCAGGGAGAGGGAGAGGCAGAGAAGGCAGAAACAGCTGAAGTAGCTGAGCCAGCAGAGGCAGAAGAGCCTCCTCCGCCAAAAGCACCAGAGAAGAAGCTTGCAAACCAGTTCAACTTCATTGAGAGGTCTTCAACTACACCTTACAACCCTCTGCGGGTATGTTGCTGTTTCCTTCAGTGACTTGGAGGATCTTTCCTTTGTGAGGGCATGTAGATCATCTGTGTTTGTGTCATATCCTGTGATGTCTGTAGATACTACTGGAATAAGGGTATAGTGGTTGTACTTTTGTAAAACATTTGACATGATGAAAATGGTGACAGAAAATTTCTTACCTCGTGGACTCTTGGACAGCCTACAAAATGTTTTGATGCTACTGTAAATCCTTAAGCCTCTACTTGGATATAAATTTTTTCATGTCTAATTTCTCATCTGAGAAAGTATGGAGCAATGGTTAGGGTAGTAGCTGAGGACTTGGAATGTGTGAAAGCAATTTCTGTTTGTCATTGGGTTCTTTTATGGTCTTGTACTTCAATTCTTACTTATGGAGCAGGAATATAAGTGCCCATATATTAAAGGAACAATTTGTTTGTGCTTGTATTAAGCATGGATACTAGAGTAACACATGTAAGTATGACAAATCTTTACTTCTGCTACTTGGTACATCTGCTTCCCACTCTGTGCATGCACTTTGCAATCAGTAGAGACCCAAAATGTTATGTTCCTTCCCTAAGCTTTTTTGCTGAACCTACAGCCATTCCCTGTAAGCATGTCTTTATGAGACCTTCTGACTGAGCAATCCTGATGATGTTGGCTCCTGACTGAGTGCTCAAAAGGTAACTTTCTGCATCAGGGATAGAAGTTTCAGAGAGAAAATTCTCTTGTTTTCTTTGCAACCCTACAGTCAGAGTATATACTTCTTCCCCAAAGAGCCTGTGTGTCTTCTTGCAGCCATTACACCTAAAGTTAAATGCCTTTACATCCTTTGGACTCAGAGAGATACATGAATTGCTGTGCTGCTGGAGCTACTGTCTCCTAGAAGGAACACCATCTCTGCCCATTAGTAGAGACAGAAGATCTCAGGAGAGTTTATCCAACAGTGCAGTGCTTGCTACAAAGTTTGAGCTAAGATACTGCATATTTCAAAAATCCCTGTGGAGGCCAAGGATTTTGTTATTTCTTTGTTCCCAGATCTGAATATTCTCTTCCCACTTATTTTACTGGGAGAGGCTTGTGTGTCTCTGTGTGATTCTGCCTTTGAAAGCAAAAGATAGACCTTAAATAGCTGCAAAGTACTGTACAGGATGTGCAGTTTCCACCTCTGAGACTTCTTCATTTCAGAGGTCAGTGAAATGCTACAGGCAGCTTCTTAAAAATGTTCTGACACAACATTTTTTTGAAAGAAGATGCTGTTTTATTAAAGGAACGTTTCACAGAAGTATATTAATTTTTTTCAGAATGTTGATGTAAGGATGGTAAAAATATTATTTCAATAGCATCAGATGAATTGTTTATAAGTTTCATTCTGTTCTACTCTTTTGTTCTAACTGTTGTATCCAACTGGCTTTTTAATATATAGGACAAAGTTTTTCAAGTTTGGTAGGATGTCATAATTGGTACCAGAACATTTCAAATAGTAGAGTTGAAACATACCATTTGAATTGCTTCAAAATGAAATACTGAAGTATTTAAAGTGTGTAGGAAAAAATGAAAAGTACTTTTGAACATTCTTTTGGTCCACACGAAAATCTATTTGTAGTTGTGTGATTGTCAGTAGTGTTGTGCAGTGCTCTAGGAGTCATTTGGATACCAAGTTGTTCATGCAGACTGCTTCCACAACTGGACTATGTAACTGCAAAGGGTTTCAGTGCTGAAATGATGCTTCTTCATGCTTTTTTTTTTTTCCAGGAAAGAGGATGTCAAACTGACCCTGCACCTTATCAAAATTTCTCAGCCAATGTTAACCAGGTATATCTATTTATCTGTCTGTCTGTCTGACTCTCTTTCTATCTGTCGGTCTATCTATCTATCTATCTACTTTTTACCGTTAAAATTGATTTAGAATATGTTTTGCAAATTGAGGTGTGAGAAAGTTAAAACCAAATTATTGTGTTTACATTCCTTGCAGTGAAATGAATTCCCTTACTGTGGCTTTGATCTCTGGTTTGAATCTGAGAACAAACTAGTGTGGCCCTCATTTCTGCCTTAATGGGTGAAGTTGCTCATGGTTTATATTTCTAAGGTTAAGTGTCTCAGTTTAGCTGCTTTTAATTGGTTTATTTTTTGCCAGTGACCCTAACCAGTCACCTTTAGAGAGTCTTAAATGAGTGGAAATGGGGAAACAACAGGGTGAGAATAGTTCTGGACTCAGCAAGAGGTGGGCTGCAGCTTGCAGGGTACTGGCTCCTTTAGAGGCACAGCTCTCTTTTGGAGTATTGTTAAGAATTTGGCATATGCAGCACTTGGGTTTTTAGTTTGTCTAAGTTTAGCTCTATGCAAAGCAGGTTTCTAAAGCCCGAAGCTGAACTAAATGAGAACTACAGCATAAGGAACGTGGAAGACCTGTTACAGGAGACAGCTCTGTTTTATGCAGTGGAAATGTGCCTATCTATTCATGATGAAAAACGGTATAGCATTTTCTACATCCCTTAAAAATGTAAAAAAAAAATTATTTTGGATGAAATTTTACACATGAAATATGTTACAGCTTTCATTGGAAAGAGAATCCAGCCAATTCTGCTGATTAATTATCAGGTATTTGCAAAATGTAATTTTATTTGTACCAGATACAAATTTTGTTTCAAACCAGTGTATCAAACTGGTATTGAAAACATTTTTTTCTTACCAGTGTAGCAGAGGAACACCCAGAAGAAATTATAAGGTAATGGCAGCAACTTAAAAAATGCTGTTACAGGAAAGTGATAGGAAGGGGAATGAAGATGTCTCTGTCAGGTTAAAAACTGTAATCCATTCTATTCCTGAACCTGAAATTACAGAGTAATTGGTCTGAGATCTTCCCTACCTCCAGCTGAAGTTTTTTTCCATTTGTTTCTGATGGTGAGATGTCCTGAGACTTAGAACAGAGGTCTTTAGGAGAATTAGGCCATGACTAAGATTTTGCATTAAATGAAAGCTAAGAGGAAAAGTTTTCCATTGATTTATTTTTATATTGTTGAAATTTTCAGTTGATCTAAAATAGTGTTTTTATGTAAACTCTTTTTTCCCCCTCAATTCTTTTTTCCTTCATGTTCTTTCTTCTTCTCACAATTTCCTATTACAAACTCTTCTGTTCTACTCCTTCTCATACTTGTCTCATCTTCTTTGTCATTTCCCTGATGTCTGGAACACCTTTCCATCTCATTTCTGCCTGCAAATTTATAACACAATACAGGTTTTTTACTAAAGATTTCTGCTACCTTTATTCCAATGTTCAAGTCTATATTCTGTGTTTGAATCATACTGCCTATCCTAAGCTAATACGTCAGATTGCCTTTTGTTTTGTCCTGAAATTATTATACCTGCTTCAGATACAATACTAGCACTTCAATGCTAATGAATAATGCTTAAGAGAAATTACTTTAGGGTCTGCTCAAGTAAGACATTTGTGGCATGTGGCATAGCAGAAGATGTAAAACTTCTCTCAGTTTCCATTTGATCATATGCTGCAGAGTTGGAGTCCAAATTTAAATTGTGTTAAGCAACTACAGTTTGATTTTCCAACACCACATGAGAAATGTCATAAAGCAAATGTTTAATGCATGTTTCCTATTAAACACTGGTAAAATAGCCAAGCACAAAGTCGCAGCAAATAGAGTGTTGGAGGAAGGAAATTGTTAGGAATGCCATAATATGTTCTAAAAATAAAACATGCCCCATCACACTTTAAAAATCCTGGATCTCAACCCTTCACTTTTTGATCAAGAAGTCAGATGTTCAGCTAATTCCAGCAGCAGTGTTGCTGTTCTAATGACTATCATGTTTTTGTGATGGTATAGATCGCTGTTCTCAGGAATATAATCAGTTCCTGATAAATCCTGCCTCTCTCTGTCTCTTAGTGGGACATCTATGATGCCTATGTGGAGGAACTTCAGAAAATGGAAAAGGCAAAAGAGAAAGAAAAATCAAAACCTCAGACAGTAAAGAAAGAAGAGAAGAGAGGTGGAAGAAAGTTCTCCTACGTGGAGCCGCAGGTATGTTTCATAATTCTGGAAGAAGGCTGCTCAAAGTGCTGGTGGGTGCATCAGTAGTGCAAGACAGGTGAAAGCAAGTTATGCTGGCTGTGTAGCTTGTTGTCTCAGATGACAAGTAACAACTTTAGGAAATGCAAAAATTAGTTTTTGCTAGAAACTGTATTTCCAAAACAGGATTTCTGGTTTTTTTCTGTGTAAAACAGGATTTCACTTTTGGATGGTCTTATTTGCAAATCTGATTTCCATGTGAGATATATAGCTTTATTTTTTGGTGCATTGTGTTTATGTCTCATTTTTGATAATTATATACAGGATAAAAGAGTGAAATAGGTAGAAACACCATGTGACTTTTCAAAGAATTATAACTTATGCAGTGGTTTTACATACAATGTTTCAATATGAAAGGCAAAGAAATTTTGGATTATTGCAAAATATAGCATGGTAGTATAACACTTTTCACTATTTTTTAATTTTAGTTTTTAATGATTTTATAGAATTACAATTTATACATTTTCTAATTATAGATACATAACTGGTATGCTTCTCAGAGTATTAAGTGTCCTGCCGGTGGTTCTTTCTTGCCCGGTCTAAGGTAAACCACTTAGAAGGCAAACTTAAATAATTTATATTATGACTGGAGCAAGATACACTGGGAACTATAATACAGAATCATGGAAGTCAGTTCTTAACTTGCCCCTAGAATAGGTGTAAATATATCAACATATGTATATATATAATAAGAGCAGACTTCTGAAACTGCCTTCAGTGCTTTCATACCATATGGCTGATACAACTGCAGAGGATCTGGCTGGTTTAGCCACCCTAGCAGCACTGAGCCAGCATAAACCTTAGAGTATGAGCAGACCAGGAACATGTTCTGACAGGCATCTTGCTATGAATTGTGTGAAATTCACCATCCTTTTCAAAATTAATAAACCTTTCACTGGGTATGTTTTGGAGAAAGGAGCCTGAAGTCAACATTACAAGAACAGACTTAGAGGGTGGACTGCTAAAAACTGATAATGAAAATAAAGTAAATATTCTACCAATGAAACCATATTGTAAAACACCTGCTGCCCACTCTACTGACAACAGTGGGAGACTGAAATCCAGTCACTCAGGACTTGTCCCTTTGGTGTGTTGATTTTCACTCTTAACACTTTCCAAGGGGTTTGCAGGGAAGGCAAAAAATCAATGCACTAAATAAGTGAAAGGGAAAGCTGCTTTATGCAGAGCCATAAACTGAGGTCCTCTTTGAGGCCGGTGGACCAACCTGAAATGTATGAAAAACCTGATGAATTTTCCACTCATTAACTGGGACAGTGCAACCTGAAGTACCCCAAGGTTAAAATCAGACTTACAACAGTCATTACGTCTGTTCAGGTGTATGGAAATTGAAGGTTCATGGCATCAGAATCTGTATTTCTAGCCTCAAGTGTGCAAATGGAGAAGTGGGTTTTGTGGAGCTTCTAATTCAGGTTGCATATGTTGCACCATGCTAATTGAAATGGAGTTTTTCCAGCTTAACACTTTCTAAAGACAAACTGTGTTTGGTCATTGCTGATGATTTCATTTTGGAGTATCAAAACAATCTTTGATAAGGAGCAGGCTTACAGTTTGAAATGACAGGGAGATACATTAGAGTGTTTCTCTAGCAACTCTGTGTTGGTTAGTGAGTTGTGTTGTGGCTATGAGAGACAAGTACGTTGCTGGAATATATCCTGTGATGAATAGCAGAGAAGATATTTATGTTGTGTAAGGTGGGGTGTGTGTACTACCTTTTCAGGAGTAGAACAGGGATATGTGATTTTGATCAGCACTTTTCAAAGATGATAGATTGCAAACCTGCATAGATATGGAAAAGATTGTAAGAACCATAAAGCTTGGATACACAACACTAGAAAATCTTAGCATATTTATTTGTTAATGCAAAGGTAGATAGAGAATCTGAGTTAGATAACAGAGAGGGAGAATTGCTAAGGCAGAGGATACAGAAATACAGGTGGATGTCAACCAGTTAGAAACATAAAAATTAAAATATAAATTAAATAGAATATAAAATTCTGGAACTAGACTATAAAACTAGAATATAAAAAGCTGGAACTTACTGCACCAGAACAGTTTCTAATCTCCTCTGAAACAGAAGTGATTGATTGTTGTCGAAACAGTCCAAACAAAATTTATGTTTAACAGAGAAATGTGCATTCCTGAGTCATGTGAGGTCCTGTCTCACAGTAGCATCACCCATTTCTGAGATATGCCTGGTGAGGCAGCCCACAGGGCCCTAAGTGTCACTTGGAAGCTCTTGGATAAACACTATTGTTTTTTACATAACAGCTGAATTTAGAATGCAATTAACTTTCACATTAGTGTTCGCCTGGTTTTGGTCATCCTTTGGAGTGGATGAATTGTTACCAACTCCCTTGTCTTCAATTAGAGTGTATCAGAATTAAAAGTGAGGAATGAAAATGAACAGATGAATACAGTTCTGGAAATTAATAACTGTTTGACACAAACCAATCTGGGGGACTTTATTTGGGATTTACAGTTGGTGTTAGCGTGCAGGTGTTGGCTGGGCAACAGATGACAACAGCCATGTATTGTGCTTCTTTCTCTGCAAACTAGTGTCTCTTCTAGTCACAGTAGATATATTGCCAGCGGTGTGAGCAGTTATTGCACAGATTTTAAGATGGGGTTTGTCTTCTGGATAGAGCAGCTTTTTTCATGCTTCAGTTTACAGGAGTTACTCATTGCAACTGGCCAGCTGCTGGGAGGCAAATATGAGGCAATTAGTACTAAGAAATTACAAAGCAAGACCAAGACATTTATTTTCAAAGTGGTGGCCCATTATACATCTTATATATGATTCAATTAACATTATTGCTGCTCTAAAAGTAACTTATGCACATAAATAAACAAATAAATTTGTTATCCTGTGAGCTCTCATTGCATTTGGCTAGCTAGCTCATAATTGGCCTACAGTGGAAAAGTGAGTATCAAACAGAACTTTTTTTTTAAAGAGGAATTAGGCCTAGCACTTCCTCTGAAGATTTATTTCAGTAGCATACAGAATAAATAAAATCTGAAATAGGACAGGATACAGTGAGAAAATAACTTACTCTGATCCACTGATAATATAAAAATGTAGTTAGTCATGGCTGCATTGTTAACAGCATCACTACCTAACAGAAAAGCTGACCTACACCTTTTTTGATTCATCTGTAGAGTTTCTTGCATTGCAGGAAAAATAAAATCAATTGAATAATATATTGTTTCTGCATTTACTAGGTTGTTTTGTTTTTTTGTGTAGTTTCTTTTTAATTTATAGCCTATTTTCCACTGACCCCTCCAACAGATAAAATTCACAGTATCATAAACTCATAGAATAGTTTGCGTTGGAAGGGACCTTGAAGATGGTCTAGTTTGAGCTCCCCTGACATGATCTTCCACTAGACCACGTTGTTCAGAGCCCCATTCAACCTGGCCTTGAACACTGCCAGGGGTGGGGCAGCCACAGCTTCTTTGGGCAACCTGTGCCAGTGCCTCCCCACCCTCACAGTAAAAAAAAGTCTTCCTAATATCTAATCTAAATCTACCCTCCTTCAACTTTAAAACAGGCGTTCCTCATCCTATTACTAAACTTCCTGATAGAGAGTCCCTCCTTTTATTTCCTGTAGGCTCCCTTTAGGCACAGGAGATGTTGTAAGATCTCCCCAGAGCTTTCTCTTCTCCAGGCTGAACAACCCCAGCCCTCTCAGGCTGTCTCCATAGGAGAGGAGCTCCACTCCTGATCATATTCATGGACTCTTCTGGACTGGCTCCAACAGGTCCATATCCTTTCTGTGCTGGGACCCCAGAGCTGGATGCAGTGCTCCAGGTGGAGTCTCACCAGAGCAGAGCAGAGGGGCAGAATCTCCTCTTTTGATCTCCTGCCTTTCTCTGAACTTGTTTTCAAGTTCTACTTAATCGTTTCAGGAATGGGAGAAGAGGACTGCACACATTACTGGAGGTGTAAGCAAACTTAGGTGCTATTAGAAATATAACAGTTTATAGAATTTTTTTTTTCTCTTTTGTCCTCTCATCTCTGTGGAGCCCTATTCGTTTCATGCTCTTTGAAGCAAGTCTCAATCTCCCTTTAGTGTGTGCAGAGCCCAGGAAAAAAGCAGAGCACTGGACTCACATAATCTGAATTCATGTTCTTAGTTCTGATTGTGAGTGTGTGTTGTAGTTTTGTCAACTCACTTCACTTTTTCTTTTCATGTTCAGGGCACTCTCTGAGTGTGTCAAGGATGACGTTTCTTTTCAGTGTTGCCACTATGAAGGAAATCTTGTGTGTGTGGCACATTCCAAATTAATCTGTTTTCAGGATCAAAGGACTCAAGTTTTTCAGTCACATGAGGTCTGAGGCACCCGTAAACAGACAGCAAATACATTTTCTCTTCCTTTCTTTTCAGCATGGTGATTCTATAAGCAAGGTCGCAAAGGCTGCTAAAATAGCAGAACGGATGGTGACCCTGAACACGTTTGATGACATTGCACAAGGTAGGACCCCCTGAGAGGTGCTTCTAACTCGAGTCTGAAGTCCTGCAGATAAAGAGCCACAGCCATAGCAAGGACAGGACAGAACAGAATAGAGAAACAGAGATAAAATGAGCAGGTCTAGGAACCTGCTGACTCACACAAGGAAAACAGTACATCAGACCATGGGCATATAAAGTGCATACCACATTAGGCCTGCTCTGAGCTGGCAGAGGATGGTGGGTCTGGTGAGCATTGCCCTCTGTTCCCTCAGCAGGTGTTTCACTGCTGGATGCTGGTGCTGGTGACAGCAGCCAGACCCGAGCAGCCCCCTGCCTGCACACAGATCCCAGCCATGGCAATGTACCCAGTCTTGATGTAATTTTGCTGTCTCTTCTCAGCTTCCTCCTCAAGGGCCATGTCCAGCTCTGGGAGTGGCTTGAGGTCATACCTTGCTCGGGGCTTCTATTTTCTTGTTAATCCTTCGTCAGCTGATCATCAGTTTAATTTTTATCTTTCCTCTGTGTATGAGGACTTGGTGCTTGGTAAAATGCATTCACAGGGCTGAGGTGCTGAGGCTTGGAGTTAGGACTCACAAACAGAGACAGATTTTACACTAACAATTGGGTTGTGCAGAGGCTGTGATAACAGATTGTCTTTTAAAGCTTCCCTGACACTGAACTGTCCTGATTTATTTCCAATTTTTATACTGGGACCTTTTCCTTGATTTTTTTGATTTAGATTTTAAATATTTTGAGGATGCCTCAGATGAATTCAGAGGCCAGGAAGGAACCCTCCTCCCACTCTGGAAGTTCCAATATGACAAAACCAAGAAACTTGCAGTTACTGCCATCTCCTGGTGAGTCTCTTCATTCCAAACTTACTCTCGACTGTTGCGCAGGGGAGTGGAATGGAATGTAACGGGATCTTACGAGGCAGGGCTGGTTTCTGTGGGAACACGGTTTTGATTTATTACAGTCAGCTGCTTGGGCACCACCTAAACTTGCCTGGTGCTTCTGGATGCGAAGAAGATTGTGTAAGGCTGAATGTGCCAGCTTTGTGCCCTTCAGCAGAAACTGAAGGCAGAGCAGGTTCTGTGCAGCGCTGGGGAAACGTGAGTGCAGTTAGCAGGGCAAAGAAGCATTCCTTATTGGGAAGGCTTAGGTGGACGTGTCATATCTTTGGACAATATGCTGTAGGAATCAGCCCTGCACAGGACAGCCCCTCAAATCCCACTATGTCTCTGAGAATGTTGGCCAAACTCTTCTCAAACTCTGTCAGGCTTGGTGCTCTGACCCCTTCCCTGGGGAGCCTGTTCTGGTGCCCAGCCACCCTCTGGGTGAAGAATCTTTCCCTAATATCCAACTTAAACCTCTTCTGACACAACTTCAGGCCATTCCCTTGGGTCCTGTCACTGGTCACCACAGAGCAGAGATCAGTGCCTACCCCTTCTCTTCTCCTCACAAGAAAGTTGTAACAGCAGTGGGGTCTCCCTTCAGTTCTCCAGGCTGAACAGACCAAGTGACCTCAGCTGCTCCTCATATGGCTTCCCCTCTAGACAACAGAGATGCTTGTGTATTGGGGTCTTGCACAGTTCAGTGCAGTAGGCATTTGCCCTGCAGTCCAAGTTTGCACATTTGGTCAGTCCAAAAATAATCACTGATAGTTGGAAACCAACTCTCTTTTGTTCTGAGATATTATTGCTGTGGTTATTACTGTGAAAAAACCCACTAGTCACCAACCTGAGTAAGTCCTTTCACTTTTGACATGCTTGATCTTCCTAAGAAGTGGCTTGGTTCATGTACTGAGCATGAAATAAATGTACTTAGTCAGCTCCTGCCCTGTGTTCCCCCGCAGCTAGGCCTCCTCTCACTTGTTTGTGGGACAGTGTGAACATGTCTGTGTCTTGCCAAGGAGGATCTATGGAGAAACAGAACAGAATTGCAGTCTTCTGCCTTTCAAGCCACTGTGCTATTATATAATAGAGTACCAAGAATGCAATTGTGTGAGAATTACAAAATAACAGTAAAAATGGGAAACCAAATTGTGAGAAAAGGCATCTTTAATAGGTAGTTTGTACTGCTGTTATAGTTCTGTCCAGGAAACGGTAACAGAAAGATGGCTCTGAAATGGGAAGAATTACTCCAAATTGCTTTATGTAATAAACTTTTCTAATTTAATTTTATTCTCTCATTTTTAGTGGTGATGGTGCATTTACTGGAAAGAATAAAGGGATTAGGATGCCCAGGTATTAGACCAAGTGTAAAAGGAGAGATGAGAAGAGAAGTGGTTTTATTTTATCAATTCACAATAGCAAGTCAGAGAAAATTGTCATTAGATAATGTCACAGAATTGTTACCCACTGGTTGTGCTGTGTGAGCTCAGAGATAACAACAATACTGATCTTTGTCCTATGGAAACCCCACCTATAGTAACTTACCACATGTGGTAGAGAAGGTAGATTTTTTAAAGTAAAGGGACTTTAGAAGGCCTAGTAAATGGCTAATTGCTCATAGTCAGTATTTGCCTCAGGAAATACACTGTTCATCAGCCGGGTCGGAAGGGAATTTCCCTTCCTGGTCTGTGGGAATGATCATGAATTCATGAACTGATAGCTGCCTCTTGAAGCATCCCTCATTATTTAATAACAAGTAGGTAAAGTGAGTTTAGTGATTTAGAGACTCCTTATTTCTTGCCCCTGAGGTGGGAACCAACATATTCCTGCTTTTTTGCTTTCCTCAGAGATCTTGTTTTTGAAAGTAAACTCTCTGCAATTATGAAATAGATAAGCCAAGAAGTGCTGGAGATTGACATTATGTCTGTCTTTTTATCCTTTTCATCTACTCTTTTGGTCTTCTGATGTTCTGCTTTTGTGCGTCTTCAGTTTGTTACTGACAAACTTTATGAGTGCATATGGTCAAAGGGCAAAGCCCTCAGACTGTGTGCAGTCCTGCAAGAATGGACTCTGAAGTTAATCTGTCAAACACTGTGCATTTCTGTGGAACTACATGGTTAATAATAAATGCAATCTCATATACATTTTCTCATTACAGGAATCCAAAGTACAAGGACCTATTTGCAGCAGGGTATGGCTCTTGTAAGTATTAAATGCAAAAGAATAATTGAGAGATTTAAAATATTAAACAAGTGCACTGAGATCAATTCAGATAATCCTCCGAGGCATGGGTTGTATCTCATAGCAAGGACTCGCCTAATTTCAACGCAGTAAATTGAGATTTAACTCAATACAGGGATTAGGCCTTTCCATTCCATGACCTGAACATTCAGAAATACATAGGCATAGACAGCAATTATTGTAGGACTAAAACAAATTTAGAACAGGATAATGTGATACATAATGAAATTATTGAACTGTTCTTCCTTCCTTTGTGATCTGGAGACAGAGACACATATGGTTTCAAAAGAGTTTAGATAAATTCGTGGACGACCAGTTTGCAGTTGGAGGGATAAACCATCTGATTCAGTAAGTTGATAGCTGTGAGCTGTATGTATGACTACATACAAGGAGACAAACCTGTATTTGTTGAAGTTCTCAATTTGAATGATTGCTGCTTGTACTATTTGGTGTGAGATACTTGTCTACAATGGCTACAGGGACCTTTGGTATCATCCCAAATATGTATTCATTCTTATGTATTTCTCTGTGCTCTGACAATGGAACCAGATGGATTGTCTTCACTTACACTGGTAAGGACTGTGCTGTGCTTACAACATTGCAACATTTCATTTTCCTTTTAAAATTACACTTTTCTCTTGACTTTCACTCCATCTGAGCTCTGGAAATGTTCCTGTTAGTTTGCCAAGAAGCCTAAGTTGGCCTGACACTCTCTTTAATTCAGCAGGCAGCAGCTATTCTAAAGAGCAGATTAGAATCAGCTTTTGGGAAAGAAAACATGGTGTGAAGCGCTCAGGATGTCCTCGCCTTGTAGGGCACATAAAATCTTATTGTCATCTCACCTCCCTGAGCTCAGAGAGGGTAGAAATTTGGCAGTGCCTTCCCACTGCTCTGTCGGCCAGGTACCAGAGGAGAGATACCAGCCCAAGGCAAGTAACTTCCCTGCTTACCCTATTCAAGCAGTTGTTCTAACTTCGTACGCTTCCTACATTAAGCAAGACCAATGTGTTTTCTGGGTTGTGCAAAAGGATTTGTTAGTTCTGCCAGGGCCCATTGTGCCAAAGGCAATACAGAGATGCAGAGGGAGACAGACTAACTCAGTGGCTTGCCACATAAGTGGACGAGAGATCCAGAAATCTTCTTAACCCATTTTCTAGAGGACAGAGGGCATAGTTCCTCTGAGCCAGCTATAGACAACTAACAGCTAAGAGCTGCTCTAAGCTCCCCTTTTAGTCAGAGTGAGAGATCAGCATATCCAGAAGCCATCCATCCTGATGTTCAAGGGAGGAGCTGAGTGGCCCTCTGGAAGGAGTGATCCCTCCTCACAAGTGAGCCTAGGCAGAGCACCTAGCCTGCCTGGATGCCTGTCTCTTCAGCCACTAAAGTGAGGTAAGTCCAGGCCAGAGGAAGTAAGCCTAGAGTCACAGAGAGGTTGGGATATCTTAGGGTCTGGTGTAGCCATAATTACATCACCAGTCTTTTGTGCAGTAGGCATTTGGGAGCACTGCCAAGTTACAAGCAATGCATTTGTCCTACTGCCCAAAGTACAATTTTTGAAACAAAAGATCCCTTTTTTTACTCTGGTTTGATATCACTCTTCTTTACAAAGAGTGCCTTCGCCTCTCCCTTGCTTTTGTACCACATTTCTGCAGTCTTCATCAGTGATTTATTTGGATGGGGTTTCTGATGCTAACAGTGTTTCTTTGGTGTGAGATGGGCTCTTCTGAACAAGGAAATATTATCATCGTAATTTGCAGTTCAGGGTTTATGCTGGTTGGCTGGAACTAATTTTTATTCCCATGAGGAGGAGCTGTCTTTCTGTTTTTGCATAAATGAGGTTGCTGGGTTTCTGACTGCACTGATGGCCTGCAGTGCAGGGTTCAAAGAGCCTCTAGTGGGTGTTGGGCTTGTGTTCTGCCTTGCTGATGGGAACACTACGAATACAAGCTCAGGTCTTTGCAATCACCTCAATTCATGTTCCAAAAGCAATTGGGCCTCTGACAGCCTTCAGAGATGGTTTTTTATGTGCAGCTCCAACTGTCAGCACATAAGATGAGTAGGGAAAAACATTGTCTCTGTGGCCAATCTATTTTATCCCACAGTTTCTTTGGATTTAATGGATGTAACTTGCCACTCACAGGGATGTGTGAAGGGTACAGGCTCACACACAAAGCACTGGCAATCTGAGGTATTGGCAAAGATATCCACTCAACTCTTCACAGTCTGAAATAGAGCTTCATGTAGGCAGAAGTAAACCACATAAAGGTACATACACTATTCTAAGTTTCTTGTATAAAATCAGCATGAGCAATGCTGGCACAGGGTTCTTATACTGCTGTGACTGTATCTAAAGTAAGAGTTGCTACAACTTTGTCACCAAACTAAATTGGTGTCTAATCTGGACCAGAGCTTTCACAGCGATGAGGTGGCACTTAATAAATGTCCTGAGACTCCCTGAAGCTTAAGAATAGTGGTGGAACACAGACCATGGAATGGTTCTGGTTGCACTTTCCTACAACACAGAGACAGGTAGACACAGGGAGGCTGGCTATCCTCACTGGACAGTCTTGTATTTTCCCATTTCTCAAATGAACTGCCCAATGACCATGGACACTCTTTTATTTCCGGCCTGGCACTGAACAAGGCTGATGGATGGTTGGTCACTGCAATAAAGGTATTCCCAATAGGACATGCTTAGGGTGCTTTAGAGAGAACAGGAGTAGGAGAAAATGAACCAAGTGACTTTTTCAAAAAGGTACTGTCTCTTCCTGTTTGCCTCTCTACTTCACAGGCATTTACAAAACCAGGCACTTTAATTAGAGATTAGAATCAAGAAAATGGTAACAAAACAAGCCCACTCACAGAGGGGAAATGTCATTCTGTAGGGACTAAGAGGATATGTATGGAAATATGCCATTTGCCGCCTCCTCTCTTTCTACATGATGCCTCATTTCCCTCTATCTAGAAAACAAATAGTGGAAAAAATAATTAGTAGTGAATTCCCAATCCACTACTCAGTCAAAGGATTTAATAAAAATTAAGATTGGCTTCACGTTGCAACACTTAGGATTGTACACAGCCTTTTTCAAGCCCCAGAGACTTGTTCTAGGCCAAATACTTTGTTTTCTACCAAAATATTTTTCTGCCAAATATGAATTTGAGAGACAGAAGTAAGGAATCATAAAACTGAGTGGTTTGGACTGAAAGGAACTTTAAAGATCATCCAATTCAAATCCCCCTGCTGTGTGCAGGAATGCCACCCACTCACCATGTTGCTGAAGGTATCAAAACAGACCCCAAATAATCTAGGAATGGGGCATTCACAACTTCTCTGGGCAACCTGTTCTAGTGTCTCACTGTCCTCACAGTAAGAATTTTTTCCTAATACTGAGTCTAAAATCTCAGTTTAAGAAGTTTATCCCTTGTCCTATCACTGTCTGCCCATGTAAAAAGTCACTCTTCCTCTAGTTTATAAGCCGTCTGTAACTCCTGGAAAGCCACAAAGAGGTCTTCCGAGAGCCTTCTCTTCTCCAGCTTAAATAACTCTGACTGTCTCAGCCTGTGTTCATAGCAGGGGTGCTCCAGCCCTCTGATCACACTTGTGATCTCCTCTGGACTTGCTCCAACAGGTCCATGTCTTCCTTGGCCTAAGGACTCCAGAGGTGGTCATCAGTCAGTATAAAATGGAATGGATGGTGCTAAATGTTGAGGAGCCAAGGGCTGAAGATTGTTGTGGTGGTGATGGCTAAGCGTTGGCATTGTTTTTCCAGTGATGCAAGATCCTTCTAGTGGAAGTGCCAAAGAGCAAGCAGGGGATGTGCAGAGCTCTGTTTGGAACAGGGCTTGGAGTAGGTGTTCAGGAGAGGTGGCTTCCTCCTGGTTTAAAGGCTGGTTCCTGTGCCACTGAGACTAGAGGCAGTGGCAACTGTTTTGTCAGAGGTCTTTATTTTCTGTGGCATAAATAGCTAAATAAATAGGCAAATAACCAGATAAAACTCTCCGTCCAAATAAATAGGTGAATTTTGTGGCTTGGGAAGGGTATTCCCCAATGTAGTGCTCCCACTGGAACTCCAAACCATGTGGTTTCACTTCTCCCTTCCCCTTCCTCTCCCTCTGTGGTGGGCTGGAGAGAAGAATTGGAGGAACAAAAGGTGAAGATCACAAGTTGAAATAAGAATTTATTGGAAGGAGCAATGAGACAAGAAAACAAACAGTAGCAGTAATAAAATTAATAACAAAGTGTGCAGCATTGGCAAACAATTCACACGTGATGGCTCAGAACCTGCGTTACCCGACTGCTCTCTCTGTCACGCTTACTTGATATTGTACAATTCAGCATCACAGACTGTTCTCACCCAAAAATCAAATCCCCTGGAGGTACACGTGGCATTTCCTTATCCCTTGGCATCGCCCACCAGGTGCACCCAGCTCCTTGAGCAAAAGCAATCCCATGGATGAGTTTGCCCTTGCTTGAGGCAGTACTAATCCAAACTGTCTTCTCTAACATGTTCTTCATATGCACCATGGGAACTTTACCCCTTCCATGGTATGTGGAGGTTTTGACTGAGCAGGGCCAGCTCAATTAATAGAGCCTCAGGTGCTGACTAGCAGGTGGCCTCCGCTAAATGTAGATCCCAATGTCTGAAGGTCCCACCACCCATTGTTTTCAATGTGGTTTTAAACAGTCCATTGTACCATTCAATTTTCCCAGAGGCTGCTGCATAATGGGGAATATAATCTATCCATTCAACACTGTGCTCTCTGGCCCAGGTGTCTATGAGACTATTTTGAAATAAATCCTGTCGGCCAACTCACTTTTTCCTGGGGTGCCTGACAAAGGTGTTAAATAATGGGAGTCCCCATATGGACTCCTGAGGGATATCACTTGTCCTGGTCTCCCAACAGGCCAGTGCACAAATAGTGTGAATATGCATCCAATTCCTTATCCACTGATCCATTAAATCCTTATCCACTGATCCATTAAATCTCCATTTTTAGAGACAAGGATGTTGTGCATGACAGTGTCAAATGCTTTGCAAAATTTCAGGTGTATGATGTCACGTGTTCTTCCCTTACCCACCAATGCTGTGACCCGTCATAGAAGGCCACCAAGTTTAGCAGGCAGGATTTGCCCTTAGTGAAGTCATATAGGCTGTCACCAATCTCTCTGTTTTCCATGTGCCTTAGCATGGTTTCCAGGAGGATCTGCTGCCTGATCTTGCCAGATGCAAAGGTGACACAGACTGGCCTCTATTCACCGTATTTTCTTTATTTCCCTTTTTTAAAATGGGAATTATGCTTCTCCCTTTCCAGTCACTGTGAACTTCACTGGGCTACCATGACTTTTCAAATATGATGGAGTGTAGCTTAGCCAGTTCCTCCACCAGTTCCCTCAGAACCTTTAAATGTACCTCTTCAGGTCCTGCACTCATGCATCTTCAAGCTCCTTAGATGGTCTCAAACCATTCTCCTATGATGGGCAATATTTCCTTCTCCCAGTCTCTGTGCTGGCTGGTGAAGACAAAAGCAAAAAAGTTGATTATCTGAGCCTTTTCCTTGTCAGTTGTAGCCAGGTCTTCCATTTTATTCATCAGGAGTACTACAGCTTCTTTCCTCTTTCTTTGTTGTTCTGTGTACTTGAAGAAATACTTGTTATTTGTTATAACCCTAGCCAAGTGTCTTTATTGTCCTGATTCCCTCCTTGCAATCTCAGGCCATGTCCCAGTGATCTCCCTAGAATGTATATCCCTACTTCTACTGCCTGTGTGTTTTGGTTTTGTGTTTTAGTTTGGCTAAGAGGTTCTGACTTAGCCAAAATGGCCTCCTGCCTCTCCTACCCAACTTCTTGAACATCAGGATTGAGAGCTCTTACACCCTAAGAAAAATGTCTTCAAATATCTCTCAACTGTCATTCACTCCTTTATCTTTGAGAGCATTTTCCCAGTGGATCACACACACTAATTCTCTAAAAGCTTAGGCTCTGGCAGCAGAACAGTTTTAAATCCAGCTAGGATGTGCTCTGCTAATTCCGTGTCATCTAAGTTTTAAAACCAAATCTTATTACGTACTTAACTGTATGCTGAATGAACACATTCATGTTTTTGTTAGCACAGTTATTTTATCAGTCATCCTGATGAGAGAGATGGCAAGTTTGACAAGACATTTACCCTCTCCTTAGGTTTAGGGATCCAAATAATAGGTGAGATAACTCAGCAGCAATGAAGTCCTCACACTGAAAGAAGCCTCCTGCATACAGGTAAGGTCTGTGATCATTAGTTCATGTTAACTGCTTGTTAGCTGCTCCCGAAGTGTAGATAAATCCTTCAAGTTTTCTATGAGATCTCAGTCAAGTTACAGAAATGGCAATTGAGAACCACAGAATCATAGAATGTCCTCAATTGGAAGGCACCCACAAGGGTCATAGGAGTCCATCTCCTGGCTCTACACAGGACATCCCAAGAGTCACAGTATGTGCCTGAGAGCATTGTCTGAATGCTTCTTGCACTCTGCCAGGCTTGGTGCTCTGACCCCTTCCCTGGGCAGCCTGTTCCAGTGCCCAGCCACTGTCTGGCTGAAGAATCTTCTCTGGATGAAGAATTTAATATCCAACTTAAAATTCTCCTGACACAACTTTGTGTCATTCCCTTGGCTCCTGTCACTGGTCACCACAGAGCAGAGATCAGTGCCTGCCCCTCCTCTTCCCCTCACAAGGAAGTTGTAACTGCAGTGAGATCCCCACTCGGTCTCCTTTTCTCCAGGCTGAACAGACCAAGTGACCTCAGCTGCTCCTCACAAGGCTTCCCCTCCAGACCCTTCACCATCTTTGTTGCCCTCCTTTGGACACTCTCTAACAGCTTCATACCCTTCTTACATTGTGGTTCCCAAATCTGCCCCCAGCACTCGAGGTGAGTGCAGAGCAGAGCGGGACAATCCCCTTGCTGCCTGGCTGGCAATGCTGGTTGGGCCTGGTCCCCCCCAGTAAAGGGCTGGCCCTCCTGCCTCCTGCCCTGCCAGGGCACTGCTGAATCATGTTCAACTTGCCATCAACCAGGGCCCTCAGATCTCTCTCTGCAGGGCTGCTCTTCAGCCTCTCATTCCCCAGTGTCTGTACATCCAGGGTTGTCCCATCCTCACTGCAAAATCCAGCACTTGTCTTTGTTGAACGTCATATGGTTGATGATTGCACATCTCTCTAATTTGTCAGCCCCTCTGCAGGGTCTCTCTGCCTGTGAGAGAGACATCAGATCCTCCCAATTTAGTATCTTGGACTAACTTGCTTAGTATTCCTTCCAGTCCTGTGTCCAAGTTGTTCATAAAGACACTGAAGAGCACCGGGCCCAAGACAGAGCCCTGCAGAACCCCACTAGTGACCAGTCATCAGCCTGATGTGACCCCATTTGCTATAACCCTTTGTGCCCTACCCATCAGCCAGTGTTCACCCACTGCATAATTATCTATCTGTAAGCTGGATATTTTGTCCAGAAGGATATTTAGGGAGTCTAGCTCTCTGGTACATTAGAAAGTCACAAAGTACTGGAAATAATTTCAGAAAGTTATTAGTTCATCTCTGTGCAAGATAGTACTCTATTTAAAACATGGTTTGAGGTCTAAACTTAGTCCACCTAATGATGATCGCATGCACTGTAATTCTTGTCATCGTTGACAGCATAGCCCTGTAGATGACAGGCAATCCTTGTGCAAAGGACAGAAAAGTGTGTTTGAGAAGCAGAACCTTAAAAAGCCTGAAAACTTTGATTTAACAGTGTAGGCTGTGGGCTTAAGGAAGACTCGGTGTTACAAAATATGCTGGGTGTTTGTGTGTGTTTTCTTCTCTGCAGTGGTAGATTTAAGGGTTGTGATGCAGGATGTGGAACATAGTTTAGAATGGATTTGCATAATAAGCTGCAGTTAAATTTGTTATTTTCTGATGAATGACCAAAGAGCTTTAAGTGAAAGCACCAAATGCATTGAATACTGCCTAAAAAATTCAGACCTTTGAAGCAGCTCTCAGAAAGTCTCTTCCGATATGTTTATGTATTTAAATTATGTTCCCAGAACAGACAGAGAAGACTCCTGGGAGTAGAAATCCCTGCTAATCTTTCTCTAAGCTACATGAGTTTATTTTTGTATTGGGAATAGAGACTGAAGACCTTGTCAGGAAGAGAAAAAGCATTTTGTACTGCTTGGATGGAATTCCTTGTCTAGTGTAAGGCTGCATGCACATTCAATTCATGTGAGGGGACTGCTCTGGAGAGGGGAAGCTGGCAGGTCTCCAGTCACATCATGGCCTGCGTGCTGAACCAGGGACAGCAGAGAGTGTCAGACTTTTTAGACCCCACAGTGAAGCTATTGAGGTTTTCTGAGTTAAATACAGCAAAAGGCTGATAGAGATTCATGTGGGCCCCACACCTCACTCAAAGAGAAGTTCATGTTGCAGTCTGCATTCAGTTTGCTGTTTGGCATACATGTGTATACCATAACAAATCCCAGCTTTGGGAAAATGTCTTCATGTTTGTTCAGAGTTATGTGCCCAGTGTGCAAGTTGATAAAATTAAATACATTTTCAATGGTGAAAGACCCATGAGGTTCTCTCTCTGTTTTTGGTAACACGATTGAGAATTGCATTGTACCAACATGGTAGCTGAGGGTTTCCTTTTAGCTGTGAATGTATTTTGTATTGACATTTTTATTATTTGTACTGTAAATGGAAAGACTGTCCCCTTTTGCAAGCACTGGTGATGCCAGTTATTAATGGTGGTTGGTACAAGAGCTAGTGATATCTGAGTATCAGTAATGAAATTGTGTTGAGAAAAAAAAAAAGAAGACAATTACAGAAATAGAACATTACAGACTGAGTAGTTGCCAGTGATACTGATTATATTTTAAGTTGCTATTGTAAGGGGATATTACAATACAGAAAACAAACATCAACAGAATAAGCAGACAGAAGGATTAAAAGGGAATAATCTTATTTGTGAATTGCTGTAGAACATTTGTATGGGCACTGAGTATCCCCACAATCAAAAAGGAACACCCTGGAGGACTTGGGCTTGCTCTGTACTAATTTATGTGTGCTGTTTGTGCTATGTGACTTCTTAATAGCTGTAAGGAATTTTCCATTAATATATTGTATCAATTAAAAGAGGCTTCTGGGAAATAAAATAGGAAATAAAATGTAGCAATCAGATGCCTCTGAGGCAAGCATATCAAAAGCCATTAACTAGGTCTAATGCTAACCTTATTTTATCCATGAAATCACTCCTGACAAAAAGTTTTGATGAGACAAATATCTGGGAGGTGTCAAGAAGTGGAAAAATCAGTCAAAGAGCAATTCAGATTCCTTTGTAGCAGAGTACTAGGCATCACTCTCTGTTATAGTGTTCAAAGGAGTTAAAGCCATGCAGCCTTACAGGGGAAAGCCTATATTTGGGGAGCAGTGATTTTAAAAAGTCTTGTGAAGAAACCCCAATGCTGACCTGCTTCAGAGTTCCTTGCATCTGTAGAGAAGAAGGGTTGCAAAGGAACTGAGAGGCTAAAAGAACTTTTAAAAGCAGTTTTTAATTTAATGATGAAATTACTACCTTGGAAAGGCATGCTTATCACTGATGATGTGCCACGGAGAAGGGTGACAACCGGGAAGGGTTTAAAAAAGACTGAAAGAATGATCTAAGAGCAGGATGACTGACCTGGGAAATAAATTTAAGGAATTCAGTTTGTTCAGCTTGTCAAAGAGAAGCCTATTAGGTCGTTGGATTGCGGTCTGTTAACTCCCTGTATTCGGAAAGCAGATCATGTAACAAAGGGATCTTTAATTTGCCAGACAAATGATGTAACAAGATCAAAGAAAAGCTGGAGCTACATGAATCAGGCCAGACAATGTGTGGCTCTTAATAGCAGATGAGCAATTGAGAACAATTAATTTTGGCATGTGGTAAATTACCACCCTCTGGAAAATGTAAAATGTGGAAATTTTAAAGATATTATAAGTTTTGGTCTGTTGCAGTCATGATTTCTTAATTTAAAGCAAGATTTAAAATAGTAAAATCTTGTGTCCTTGATATCTTATATTCTTCAGGAGTCTGATCTTCTAACCTTTTTAGGGTCTTCTTTCTGCACTGTCTCCTGTTTGAGGCTTCAAAGTTCATTTGCAAAATACCTATATCCTCCTCCATGGTCTGACAGTCTTTGAAAAACCTCCCTAGTGGAATCAGTGTTAGAAATTTAAACCGTCTTACATCCGGTTTATGGAGATAGCCATTTGTGGTCAATTAAATGTAATTACAGTGAAAATTACACTTTAAAATCTGTTTTCCAAATACCAAATATCTCTTACAACATATGCAGAGAGAGAAAGGACCTATTATACTGTCAACTCCGTTAGTAAATTTAGCCTAATAACCATAATACACTAAGTGAATCATATGAAAGATAAATTTCATTTGGAGACTTAATTACTGATTTGTAACATAAATTCTGTGAGCTTTGTCTAGTTTTTCCTAGCTTTAACCTTTTAATACATGTAATTTCAATCAACTCACAATATCAGCTTTTGCTGTAGCATTTTGTTATGCATGAAATAGTAAAGACCTCTGTTGGTGTGTTTGGGGAAAAAGATGTATTGACAAGTTTTCTAGAGCCTGGGGATCAAAGGAGCTGCTCAACCATCCTGTTGTGTCTCCGGTGTATTGCAGGCCATTACTTCCACCCATTTAACTCTCTGTGTAGCTCAGTTAGTTTGATTAGTGCTTTTTTATCCACAGGAGACTAAACATTTGTGTGCCGTAGAGTCTTACCTGTTCGATAAAACTAGTCTGACACCTTTCCTTTCTTAGCTTTGTCCCTGGAAATAGCTACATTTAAGTTACTGTGGGAATTCTTTTTTTAGCATTTGCACAGCAGAATCCAAGGATAGATGGGCTAACTCTCTTTGTCATCAATGTCAAGGGAATGGTCTTGTGATGAAAATCTGCCGAAAGATTTTCTACCCATCCATATTGAGACACCCCTTGTCTCAGCAGGAGAAGATGGTCAAGGGATATTGAAGACCATCAAAACAGCTCTAAACACTCTCTTAAAAGCATCAATTTTTGCTGTATTTTAAAGATTCATTTTCTCACATACAGATGTTCTTATGCCTGTGTTCTATAACATAAACACTACTTGCTTTTTTATTTTGCATTCCCTCCAAATACTAAAGTTATATTTTCATCAAAGCTTCACTTTTTCATAGCAAAAGTCCTGAAATGAACTCTACTTCTCATATTCTAGTCTAAGCATCAAAAAGTTTGTCTGTCCCTGCGGCTCTGACCCTGACCATCTTCACCAGCATCTCTTCTCAAGAGCAGTGGGATGAGCCCTGGCTGCCCACTGAGCCCCTGTACTGCTGGCTGTTATTGTGCTTGGGTATCAGCTCTTAGGGAGTAACCAGTGATTCCTGCAACCAACCCTGACACATGACCTGTTTCCCTGATAATCCAGTGTTTAGGTCAATAAATAGCAAAGTAAAATCTGGATAAAACACAAGCCAACATTACTTAGCTGTAATGTATTTGCTCATGCCAGGTACTTAATTATTTTTCTATTTCACTTTGTACTTTAAAAGGCTTGGTTTTCTCCTGTTTGCTTTATATTTCATAGTTAAAACCTTGATAGGGTACAAAGGAGATTTCCTAGTCTGAGTGCTTTGACTTGTATCTGAGAGATAACAGTAGTAAGACCAAAAATCCAGCCTTCATTTAACTCTTTGCATTAGAACTTCAAGGATGAGGTTCAGTAACTTGGGTAGATTCACAAAACACAGATATTTTTAAAATTCCTTTTGCCTTACAATAGTCCAGATTTATATGCCACTTTCTTCAGAGGAATTCCAGAGTGTCCATGCAAGGGAAAACTGAAATAATTGATTTGTTTGGTCTCCATAAGTATATCAGGACTGATGAATGCCAGAAGGCATGAGATCTGCTTAAGGCTTGAGCAGGCACATGTCTTAGTTTAAGGGAGAATTCGGTATGCTGTGGATGTGTTCTGGTTGCCTCCCAAGAAAAGGCTCTGGATCCAGTGACCTTGAGATGTTTTTCCATTTCCTCTGCTTGTCAGATGCAACTGTGGTTGTGAAATCAGCCACACAGATAAGGAACGCTGCCGACTCTGTAAGGTTTATTTATCAGCAAATGCATACTTTACTGTGGTTAATCAGCTATTAAAGCTCAAAAGTTTCTAAGTCCTTGTTAAGAAGATAGAGCTGTTGTTAATCTGTTGTGACTACAGGAATGCAGCCTCTGTAGTAAAGTGTTGCTGTTGGAAAACTCGATCATACAAGTAATGTGTACAGAATTCTGTTATGACTTTTTAGAAGTTTACTATTGCAGGCTTAGATATGACTGGGTGATCTGCATTGTTCAGTTGCATTCAGAGTCTTTCAAGCTAAGAAGGTGCTTCAAGGGTGAATCCCTGTGCAGAGGCTGTAATTTGGCAAGCAGTTCCCTGGGAGTAGAAGAGGGATTTCAAGGGTCTTCTTGGAAGAATTCCATGGAAACAGGCCCTGCAGGAAAGACAAGTCTGAGAGAGTTGGTTGGTATTCAAGGATCACTTCTTCCAGGCTGAAGAACAATGCATCTCAATGAACAAGAAATCAGGCAAAGCAAGAGACCTCTGTGGATCAGTGAAGAAGTCTGGTCATTACTCAAGCGTAAGCAGGAAATGCACAGGAGATGGAAGCAAAGTCAGGCCACACGAAATGAATATGAAATATTATCAGAATAAGTAGAAATGAGAAAAGGAGGGCCAAGGCCAATCTGGAATTAGTTATAGCCAAGCATGTCAAGAACAACAAGAAGGTCTTCTTCAAATACATCAATAACAGAGGAAAAATAAAGGACAGTGTGGGCCTGTTACTAAATGGAGGGGGGACCCTGATAAGAGAGGATTCAGGGAAGGCAGAGTTAGTAAACACCCTTTTGCACTGGTCTTCACTAGGCCAGCCCTCAGGGATCTCTGGCTCAGAAGATCATGGTAAAGGAATGTTGGAGAAAGACTTTGCTTTGGTGGAGTAGGACTGGGTTAGAGAACACCTTGGCAATGTTGACATCCACAAGTCCATGGGCCCTGATGGAATGCATCCGCAAGTCCTGAGAGAACTGACAGACACCATAGTGAGGCTGCTTATGATGATCTCTGAAAAGTTGTTGCAATCAGGAGAGGTGCCTGAGGCCTGAAAGAAAGCAAATGTCACCCCAGGTTTCAGAAAGGGCAGGAAGGAGGACCCAGGGAACCATTGGCCAGTCAGCGTCACCTCAGTGCCTGGAAAGGTGATGGAGTGCCTCTTTCTGGAGGCCTTCCCTACCCACATGGAGGACAAGAAGCTGATCATGAGTGGTCAGCATGGATTCACTAAAGGTAAATAATGGTTGATCAACCTGATTGCCTTCTATGACGAAACAACTACCTGGATAAATGAGGGAAGAACAGTGGATATTGTCTACCTCGACTTCAGCCAGACTTTAGTCAGTAACACGCCAGAGTCAGTTATAGCGCAGAAAACTATCAATAAGAACACGTATCATAAAGCATGCAAACTATTCTCTGTGTGTCTTCTCTGTTTGCCTTGATCTGCCCCTTGCTAAGCTGCACACAATAGCCACCCTTAAAAGTAAGGCCATGTATGTAAATAATTTTTGTTACAAACCACTGTAGGCAAAATCTCTATATTTATATGTAGTGACTTAACAAGTGTATTAACTAGTAGTTGTTTCTTTTAATAGATGCCCTTAAAGCAGTCGGGACAGAATTTAAAGGCACAGGGAGTGATGGAATGCTTATGTTTTTGTCTGATAAAAAGAATATATTTAAAATTGTTTTTGATCCAACCTAAGGATTTATGGTATTTTCAGTAGGATTATTTGACATATGAAAGTGAGAAAACAGGAAGAACTTCAAGTAGAAAAGGTAATACTAGTGAGCATTGGGAATTCATCTCTCAGAAAACAGGTAAATTTTATTTGGTAGCTAGGAAATTTTTCCCTGAGTGTGGAATGGTATTGCCAAGTCTGATCATTCAGAGATGACAGGGCATTATGAGATTATTAGAAATTAAAAGACTTGACTTCTTCTTATTTGCCCTCTATAGTTGAAGGGTGGAATCTGGTGTTCTAAAACCTTCCTTTATTGGCATGAGGGCTAGCAGTGTTTTGGTCTGAAACAAAGCAGAAGCAGAACTTTGTTTAAATAATAAAGCTGAGGCTTGAAAAGAAAACTTCCTGCTATTGCAGCACTCCTGATTTCGGGAAATTGGCAGCCCTGATACAGCTCCTGTCTGTCTCTCTCCTTGCATGACCCTCTAAGTAATGTCCCCTCATGAAGGTAGAAGCAGTGGTTTCCAAATAAATGGACTTCTGTGACCTCAGTAAAATCCCAGAGGGCTTATATCTATGCAAATCTGATGTCTTGCAACTTTTGTGCTTGACGTATCTGGAGAGACCAGCTCAGCTCCACTCTGATCCCTGGAATACAATAGAAAATCCCCAGTAAGTCATGGGTCTGGTCCACCTTTGCTAGTTTGTTGCTCCTTACTGTTCATTTCCTTCCTTTAAAGCACTTTAGTTTGTCTGTAATGAGACTAAATTGCTGTTGTGGCTGAATTATTTACGGTTTTTAATGTAATTTTCCACATATATATTCCCACTGAGAAAAATTAATTAAGTTTTGCAAAGGCGAGTTTGAAATACGTTTCCAGATTAGCAAAGTTTTCAAGATTTCCACCCAAACCCCAAGCCCCAGTGGGAACTTCCATACTTTAAAGGCATCACAGTTTAGGTTCTTCCTATATGCCTCTTGTACTGCAGGATCTCTGACAGCCTCTAATCCTTACAGACTTCACAGCATGCTCTGAAAATTGCAATTTCTTTTTCTTCTTTGAAACAAATTCTTATCATTTCATGCATATGGCATTACAGCTGACAGCATGAAGTCCCAGCCTGAATATTAAGATTGTAATTCTGCGTCTTGAGTTGTGCTACCATGTATAAATTCATTCAACTGGACTCTCAAGGTAAATGCCACCAAAATGAAATCTCAATTAATTTACAAATTATAGTCCCTTGGGACCATGTTCTATGCTGAGCAGCAGCTGATTCACATTTTAACAAGCTATTGTTTTCCCAGTTTGAATTCTATTATTTCTTGAATAATAATTTTCTCCAAGACATGCTGCGTGGTATTTGCACGATTAATCATGCATTTTGTCCTTTACTTAGCACATGTATTTACATAACTGCAGGATTAGTTAAGAGAAAAGATAGAATGTGGCTTCCAGATGAAGTGGAAAAAACTTTGGCAGTGGAAAGAAGGTTTAGCAAAAAGCTGCAGGTCAGGAATTCTGGAAACCACATGTAATGACCAAGATAACTGGGCAATGAAAGCTTTCTCTCAGTTTGGATGATTAGGGCGATAGCCCTTCTTACTGGTATTTTCTGTATTGAATAGGAGAGGTCATTTGGGTAATGTCTAAATTAGTGCCAGGCTGTATTCTGATTTCATGCCTAGGTTTACTGGCGTATCTGGCTATGAAATTGTGTCTGATTTCTGTTCACATAAAGAAGTTTAGAATCAGTCCACTGTGTTCATTCAGAAGGTATTGGGTGGTGTCCGCCTTCTGCATTACAAGATAAAGTTTTTCCTTTTTTGTTATAAGGAAATTTTAATTAGCATGTTGGTTTGATTTTAGCCTTTGGCTATTGCAGCGTTGATTTCATACAACAAGTATGAATTTAAAGAATTAAATAAAATCAGGCTGGAATGGGCCTCTAATTATATCAGGAGAAGCTTAATTCTGCCTGATGGCTTCTGACAAATGTGTGACACTTAAAACCAGTGTCTGAAAGCTCGAGAGGATAGGGCCTCGTATCTCCTCTGAAGTCTGCATTATCAGACTCCCTTGCTGGAGCAAAGCCTGCCCAAGTGCACCTGGCAAACCTTGCCAGAGGCTTTGTTACTGCTCCAGAGCTGAAGTTCAGAAATAAAGGGGCAGACTTTGGACTGGAAAGCAGGGATTTCTCACTTCAGCCAGGTGGGCAAGAAAGGACACGTCCTTCCTGGAGCAGAGTCTCCTCTCGCGTGGCCACGCTGCAGGTTGTTTTAGTTCCTTGTGTGGATGTGCGTGCAGAGGAGCTTGAAGCTCATCACAGACTGTCCTACCGATGTCCCTCTCTTAAGAGAGAGACTCCTGCAAGGGAACACCTCTTCAAAGTAGGGTTCTGTAGCATTAAAACATCCACAGAGGACCATGCGTGGGTTGGTGACCCATCATATATTTTGCTACTCAGGAAATTTTCAAAGGACTCTGAGTACCTAGGAAGGAGGGTTCTTTTCTACCGTAAGTGCTATCCCCTGTTTTGACTGGCAAAATAAGGACTGAGGGTTTGCACAGAGACTCTGAAGATGCTCCAGCACTCTCCCTTTTGTGTGATGTATAGAGATGGAGTAGAAGTGAATACCAAATATATCCCCTGAAAACTGTGATAGCTCCTGTTGGTTAGCTGTCTACAGATTGGATCTGTAGGAATCTTGCTTTTGTAGGTGCAGAGTCACTAGTGAAGGCATTTGGTATAGTACCACAAGTGTTCATGGTGACTTGCATCACCTCTGTACTGTAAACATCCCTATTGGATAGTGGCACAGCATTAATTCTTGCGTGTGTTCATACCATTTTTAATTGCTTTTTCTAATCAAATATTTACAAGCAATCCCATCGTACTCTCTGGCATTGTGAGGCGGATCTCTGAAGGAAACCGTTCATTTTCTGCTGTGCAGCATTGGTTGATTAGATGCTTTGTGAAGGAAGAACTGATATGAAAGCATAGAAATGAAAACAGAAATATTCCTGCCAAGCACTGTAGCCTGTTGCTCTCCATCATCAGCTAGTTTTATTCATTTGTCTGAAGGAATGCTAGCAAATGAATCTTATTGGAGAGCTGCACAGACTGTGAAGCAGTGCTTAGGAGCACAGCAGCTTGCCTTCCCTGCTGTCTTCTCTCAGTATCCCTGTTCCCAACACCAGGGGTCGGGTTTCTACTGTTCATTTAAAGCACTTTCTACTCGAGCTATGGCATCTAGCTGTTACAAGATAAAAGGAAACCAAGGAGAAGTTCTAACCCTCCTTCAGGCCAAACGTATCTTGCAGGAAGGGTTAAGGTAGAAGTACTTATGTGTTTGGTAACCTGTGTAGCACTTATCTCAGTAGAGCTCATTTCCAATCGCCTTTCCCTTTCATCCTGGAGCTGCAGTTATCTGTTTGTTTTTTAGACTGACTTCAGAGCCAATAGATGTGACAGCTCCTCCATGGTGACCTGGGATTTCAGAGTGGGCAGGATCTCTGCCTGCCTGTTTCAGTTACTTACATGGTCTTCACTGCTGTCATGTCTGAGGTTCCTTTCTGCCTAGAGAGTCTGTGTCTTCCCAGATGAGGTCATGCGATGCTGCTTGGCTTCTGAATGATGAAAAGAACCTAGCCAAGGGGCTCACAGAAAACAGCAAATACCCAGATCAGCATTCATCTCACATCCTGTAGAGTCCTAGAAATAGAAGGCTTTATTCCAGCAATTCCTGTAGAAGGGTAGTGACTCTATAGGCATTTTTTTTTCAAATAGGTTATTCAACCTGGATTGCTACTTATCCAGACTTCTGCTATCACACCATGATTCTGTTCTGGAGAGCCCCTAACTATTCCTAACCACAAGCTTTCTAACTCAGCTGTCTTTGCTGGCTTGCATTCAGTTAGACAGCTGGGTCACTGGGCAGCTTTAAAGACCTAGTCCTCCTTAGATATTTTTTAGGAACGTCTAGTTATAGATGGAGTGTTACGTGCACGTAAGGTCACCATCAGTACCCAAAAATGGCAGTATCATTTAAAATGCTTGTTTTTTCAGCCAGGTCAACAAGCACAGGGTCGCTGGGGTGAGAAAGGAGGGAAACAGAGGAGGGAAACAGTAGCAGAGGGAAAGAGAGATCAGCATTTTTAGCAGCCTCCCATGGTTAGATTGTTTTATGTCAGTCATGAAACTGGACTTGAAAGTATTTTTCTATCTTTGTGTGCACTGTGAGAAAGATTACACAGTTAAATCTGGAAGAGCTGTTGCAGAAAGGTGTCTAAGGGGGTCGGACATGGGATGCTCTATGCATTCACCTGCTAGAGAGTAGCAGAAGGAAAAAGGTGCTACTTCTGTGTATGATGCTGGTGAGATCTTCATTGGAATGTTGTATCCAGCTATTAATAATTTAGTCTTCAAAATAGATGTTAAAATTGAAAAAGGTTCAGAGATGAGCCACAATATGACTTGTGTTTGAAAACTTTGCCTTACAGTGAAATTCTTAAACAATTCAACTTTTCTTATAAAGGGGAAGATTAAGTAGTGATTTGATTACTGTCCATTAATTACTGGAAGGGAAAGGAATGAGATATCTTATAGAAAAGAACTCTTTCATCTTTTTAATCTAGGACATAATCTAGGAACTGGAAGTAGAATTCAGAGATCTCAGAAAGCTGGAAATGAATGTTTAATGATGGAAATAATTAAGCATAGGAACAAATAAAGGATTTATTCATCACAACCATCCCTTTTAGCCTTAGAATTTACAAATCTGCATTGAACACATTCCATCATTAATTCTAGCAATATATAAGTTACTTTGTAAGGTCCTAAAGTTAGATAACTTGTCATTATTCCTAGGGCAGAATGGTACAAAGAAATTGTAAAAGGCCCCATTAAAGACTTTTTCTTCAAAGACTTTTCTGTCTTTTGTTCCAGAGATGAGTGTGGATCATTTTTCAACAGAATGCATTAGTAAAACCTGAAGGGAATCTATCTAATTTAATGTTTTCATCAGTTGAAAATTGTGAGACATTCACACTCTTCTTAGCTTACCTTTGGTTCCTTGCTGCTGTAAAGCAAAACCAATATTCTACAATGTAACATCCTCTGCTGGTCCCAGCTTAGGGAACTCAATCATATTTTCAGCTCTTCTCGTGTTTGGTAATATTTACTAGGCTGCCAAACTATAGCATATACCCAGAAATATCTGGATGCAGACCTCCACTAACTCATATGATGGACCACATCAGGTTAAGTTTCTATCAGGAATACTTTGAAAATTCTGGCCACTGAAAAGGAAGTTCAGATAAAATTTACATTAAAAAAAAATTAATGTCAGAACAGTGTGAAAAACTGTGGGTTTTGTGTGGGTTTTTTAAAAAAGTATTTTGCATGGTGTGTTTTCATGGATATCACTTTGCTGTAACATACGTGAGAGAAGATGAAAGTGAGTTTTAGGATATGTTGAGATGAAGTCAACTAGAGGAAATAGGAAAAAAGGTATTCAGGGATGCTTAACTCTCTGTATCAGTGAGGGGTCAAAATGGTGAATCATGTAAGTAGCTTTGAGTTGTTTGATCCTTTACACTGCCGTTTTTCTGACTGTAAGACAAGGAGTCTACAACTTTCCTGTGTGAAGAATTTGAGGCTCACTCTCTTGGCAGGACTGGATAATCTACACATCCTTGATTTTTCAACATTTTCATGCTGGATTTAGATCATTGATGAATTTGATCAAGTGGCTGCATTGGGGAAAGGCTCACTGCAATAAAAGAAAGGCAGTAGATATTGCTGCAAGAGCTATTGTAAACGCTTTCAGTCTTGAGTTATTCTTGTCAGATTCCTCCAGGTATGAGAGAGCTGTCTGGGATTCATTGGCATTCTCCAGCTTCTCCCATCACCTGGTGCCTAGTGGCCTGGTTTCCACCACTGCATAAGAGATCTTCATAGAGGGACAGTTGTATCAGCTCTTGTATTGTTTGGTGAGTTCTTAAAAGAGAAGCCAGCACATTAGATTCTTGAGGTGCTGACACTGATCCCCACCTTGGCTCCAATTTTCTGGAGCAGAACATGCTTTTTAGGCGCTGTGGAGTCCCAGGCTTCTTCTTCTGCTGCTGAGATGCTGGAGGGAAGACTGACTGCCCAACAACAGCCTGGCTGGTGGAGATGGGAGATAATGGGGAGATAAACTCCCCTTTAAAATTCCCACAGCAGATCCATGTGTTGGACAGAGCCAGATCCAATTTAGGTAGTGGCTGGCTTCTCAGAGCTGGAAGTCTACAAAGTTGGCTGTCACTAGAGAAAGGTGAGACTTTCTTGTTATGTGAACCTTTCTTGTTATGTTACCTGATGAAGGGGAATAACAAAAACAGAGACAGACTCTTCTCGGTGATGTTAAATGAATGGCAAAAGACAGTGGATGTGAACTGAGATAGATAAAAGTCCCTTTAAACATAAGATACAACTTCTTTACTGTGACGGTGGTTGAGCAGAAGAATAGTATTTTCACAGTCTAGAGAGGTTGTGGAGATAACCCCTTGGAGATTTTAAAAACCTGACAACACAGTCCTGGGCATTGTGCTCTGACTGACCCTGCTTTAAGGAATTGGACTGGATGTTCTCCAGAAGTACCTTCCAACCTCAGCTATCCTGTGATTCAATGATTATTTTCTTTCTTTTTCATCCTTTATGCATCATTTCTAAGTGTAAGCCAAGATTTGGCCCAGGTTTTGCATAGATACTTGATGCTTTTTTTGAGCCCTTTGGGCCCGTTCCATTCTCTAGTAATAGCTAAGTGCTGTTTGGATATTTCACTCTGAAGGATCCTCCGTCTTTTTGCCATTACTGTCTTTGTTCCCCTGACCTTGTTACTTGGATGGGAGTAGTAAGGATGGAAAGCTGTTGCTTTGTTGCAGTATACTGTGCAAACTGATGTTATTCAGGTGATTTGGGGGTGAGGAAGGCCAAGGCAAAGCAGGAACTGAACCTGGCAAGGGACACAGAAAATAGCAGGAAAGGCTTCTACAGGTATGTTAACCACAAAAGGAAAGTCAAGGAAGGCGCAACCCCCCTGATAAAAAATGATGGAAGACTGGTAACAACAGATGAGGAGAAGGCTGAGGTACTCGACGACTTTTTTGCCTCAGTCTTCAATGGCAGCCTCTCTTAGCACACCTTTCAACTGGATGGACAGCAGGATGGGGACTGGGGAAGCAAATTCCCTCCCACTGTAAAAGAAGATCAGGCTCATGGCCACCTGAGGAACCCAAATGTATGTAAGCATATGGGACCTGATTACATGATGTAGTTCCAAGCCACTCTCCAAGATATTTGAAAAGTCATGGCAGTCAAATGAAGTCCCTGGTGACTGGAAAAGGGAAGCCATTGTGCCTATCTTTAAAAAGAGTAGAAATAAGGAATCCAGGAACTACTGACCTGTCAGCTTCACCTCTGTGGCTGGGAAGATCATGGAACAGATCCTCCTAGAAGCTGTGCTAAGGCACATGGAGAACAGGGAGGTGATTTGAGAGACCCAGCACTGCTTCACCAAGGGTGAGTTCTGACAAAGCAGAGGCCTTCTGTGATGGAGTGACTACAGGAGTGGACAAGGAAAGGGCTGCAGATGTCATTTATCTGGACTTCTGTAAAGCCTTTGACGCAGTCCCCCACAAGATCCTTCTCTCTAAATTGGAGAGAGATGGATTGGGTGGATGGGCTGTTGGGTGGTGAAGCATTGGTTGGATAAACACATCCAGAGGGTAGGGATCAATGACTCAGAGTTTCAGTGGACATAAGTGACAAGTGGAGTCCCCTCAGGGGTCCGTACTGGGACCAATGTTATTTAATATCTTCATTAATGGCATTGACAAAGGGATCAAGTGCACCCTCAGCAAGTTTGCAGATGACACCAAGCAGAGTGGTGCAGCTGACACACCTGAAGGATGGGATGCCATCCAGAGGGACCCAGACAAGCTCGAGGAGTGGGTCCATGGGAACCTCTTGAGGTTTAACAAGAGCAAGTGCTGGTGCTGCACCTGGGTCAGGGCAACCCCCAGTACCAGCACAGGCTGGGGATGGACAGATGAGAGCAGCCCTGCCCAGGAGGACTTGGGGGTGCTGGTGGGTGAGAGGCTGGACATGCCCTGGCCATGGGCACTCCCAGCCCAGAAAGCCAAACGTGTCCTGGGCTGCATCCAGAGCCCTGTGGGCAGCAGGGGAAGGAGGGGATTCTGCCCCTCAGCTCTGCTCTGGTGAGACCCACCTGGAGCACTGCATCCAGCCCTGGGGTCCACCACAGGATGGACATGGACCTGTTGGAGTCAGTCCAGAGGAGGCCACCAAGATCAAAGGGATAGAGCACCTCTCCTATGAGAAAAGATTGAGATAATCAGGTTTGTTCAGCCTGGAAAGGAAAAAGGAGATGGCTTTGGAGTTTTTATGGCCTTCCAGTATCTGAAGGGAGTCTACAAGAACTATTAACAAGACCATGTAATGATAGGACAAGGGTGAATGGCTTCAAACTGAAAGAGAGTAGGTGTACATTAAATATTAGGAATAAATTCTTTACTGTGAAGGTCGTGAGGCACTGGCACAGGTTGTCCAGAGAAGCTGTGGATGTTCCATCCCTGGAAGTGTCCAATGCCACATTGGATGGCCTTGGAGCAACCTGGTGTAGTGAAAGGTGTCTCTGCCCATGGCAGGGGGGTTGGAACTAGATGATCTTTAGTGTTCCCTATAAACCAGGACATTCTACAATTCTGTGATTCTGTTTGAGGCTAACAAATATTTAGATGTTTCTGCTTTCTTTCTTTTTTTTTTTAACTAACAGTTTTTGCTCTAAATGTACTTTTAGTAGCTCTTAAAATCCACTTATGCTAACCCCCAATTATATACTTAACATACCTGCTTGAGATGCACAATATTTCATGTACTAAAAAGAAAAGCAAGCAAAAAAACCTCACAATTTCTGTCACAGAACTGAATCTCTGGTTTATATCCCAGACTTATACAAAGAGGAATGCTGAAAAAAGTTGTTCAAGTTTAATATTCAGTAGCTGGCTGGACAGAGAAATGGGAAGAGGTCCATTAGGGACCTGGGAGATTCTTAACCACAAATTAGTATGGGCCTAGGCAGTCCACTAGAATAAATATCACTGGTTTTATGCCCTGTTTTTATACAGTTCCCTAAGTGTTTGATGTTAACCACTGCTGCAAATGGGTTAGGGGCAGGTGTTGGATCTGTAATGGCTACTTTTAATTTTCAGGGTGCATGCTTGTGCAAAATTGACTGCATGCCCGTATGTATGACTCTGCTTCTTCCTTGCTCCTCTATCAAATCTGGATCTTCTGCCAAATGTCTTCAAAAATGTTCTCAGAGCTGCTGTATCATTTCTCATTGTCTCCTCCATGGCCTGAGCTGTGCATGTCCATCTCATCAGGCGTAATCTGTCTTCTTCCAAGAGACCACAGCACTGTCATAAAACTCTTAACTTTCCAGTCCCTGAATTACAGAATACAGAAGCATCCCCTGCTCTGTGTGCATCCCCCTCAGAGCTCTGCTGGTCAGGAATACTAAGATGCTGGCAGCCTGGCTTGTTTGCAGGCTGGTGTGATAATCCAGAGGCAGCACATTTGTAGATGTCCATTTGTGGCATGATCCTGGGGATTTCTAAACGACTTGTGCCACCTGGAAGCCTCTCACTTGGCCACTTGATGGCACTCTTGAATATTTAGTTGGTTGCAAATATTCTCAAATATGCCAGTTTCCTAGAACAGGGATAGAGGAAACAGAGCCTCAGGTATTAAGCAGTGAAATGCTATCAGAATTGGAGCTTGTGTCAAAACAAGAAAGGAGCGAAAGTTCAGCTGGTTGTGCCAACTGCAGCCCAGTGGGTAACAGGAGGATTATCACCTGTCCAGCTTCCCAGCTCCAGAGTGCTCTGCAGAGACAAGTGCTTCTCTCAGCCTTTCCTCACACCAGAGGTGCTCCATTCCTCTGATCACCTTGGTGGCCTCCTCTGGACTCAATCCAGCAGGTTGAGTTCTGACTGCTGAGGACCCCAGAGCTGGACATAGCTCTCCAGGCAGGGTCTCATGAGAGCAGAGCAGAGCAGAGGGGCAGAATCTGCTCCCTCAACCTGATGTTAGCTTTCATAACATACAGGCAGTTGCACCATTACTATTTACATTGTAAAATCATGCCCTTATGAATGTCTTACTTAAAGAAGAAAATTTAAGGAAGAATTATAGCACATGCTAGACCCATCAAAGCCTGTCTGGTAGGAATGAGGAAACTCTGGTTTTACGTAGAGCACTGCAAACTCAGCCGAGTCACATATTGCTTCTCTTTTAGCAGTACTCACCTGCTCACCTTGCTCTCAGGGGAGAGCTGAGATGAAAGCCAGATCTTCCTACTCTTTTCAGGAAAGTGCTGCGTCTTTCCATCCCATTCTCTCCTGGTTTTGTTTGCTTTTGAGCCTCTGCTCTCACATGCACTGACAAACAGTGCATGGTTCCAGATGTTTCTTAAATACTCGTTTTTGTTGGCCTAGTTGACTGTGGTTTCTCTTGTATTGCTTTCCCAAAGTGTATTTTAGAGTAAGAAAGGCCATCTATGTCTATCCATCTGTGCTTCTGAATTGTGTGTCTTGCCTGTGACCTGTGCAGGGCCCACATCACCTATTGTGACTGCAACAAGGCCTCAGGACATGTATAAATTACAGCTTGCCTTGTCATCCATCAATTTTGTCTTCTCTAAAATATCCAGAAGACTTTGAAATTTTGGTTTTGTACCTCTCTTATCCAAACTGCAAATTCTGTGCTTCCTAAGAGCCCCAGCTAAAAATGTTAACTGGATCAGGAGTAACAGGAATTAGTCAAGCAGCTGGTGAAAGGTGTCAAGCAGAATGTTACATTTGACGTTCAAGCATCTGAATCAGCATAAGCCAAAATGATCTATCATTTGCCTCCTCTGCACTGCTGGACTTGCTCAGCATTTGCAGATCTTGCAGTATCAACTCTGCTAATGGGAGGGTACATTTCCTTGTGAAAGGAAATGCCTGTGCTCACAGAGTTAAGGCCAGGGCAGGTGATCTCAACAGGGGCATTCAACTTCTACTGACAAATGTCAGAAAATAAAAGCTGGAATTATCATCTAAGACAGTGTCTCAGAGGGGGTGCTGTGGTGGCCCTGGAGCTAGACATTGTTTTCATTGGTCCTCAGGATGGGAACATAAACTCACAGCAGATGAAATGTGTGACTGATGAAAAGGCAGGTGAAGTTGTAAATCATGCTGGGAACAGAGCTGTCATATGGAGTGATTAAGGCTGTGATAAACCGGAATGATTCAAACCGAATGCGTTTTAATGCAGTCAAATATAATGTTATACCTCTCTAGACAAAATATAATGTTATACCTCTCTAGACAAAAAGGACTGTTGTATTTTGGAAGGCAGCAACTCTTAAAAAAAAAAAAAAAAAAGAAGGAACCCCCCCCACAGTTTTGTGGACAAACAAGAAATTTGAGTTCCTACTGTGATATCTTGGCAAGGAGGCTGAACGTGATTCTGGTGTGCAAACAAGAAATCCTGAATAGCAGCAGAGTTGCAATTTAAGCATTAGTGAGACTAATACTGCAATATTATGGTTAATTCCAGAGCCAGCATTTTTTCAAAGCAGGGAGAAAAACTGTAAGTCTCTCAGAAAGAGACCCAAGTTGAGTCAAGAGTTGGAGAGAATGCCCCAAAGGTTAAGAGAGAACAACATCCAGTTGAAGTTTGGATTGGAAGTGAATTATGTCTGGCCCTAGCTCAAATCCTAGCTATGTGTTGTCCTCCACATACCTCTGGAAAGTTTCTTAAAATTTTATTCCTCTCTGTGTCTATTGAGAAGTGGCTTTCTCTTTGCAGCTGTGGAGGCAGCACCTTTCACTGATGTGGCAAACTTCATGTTGGTTCCTGGCTTTTTACTGAGCAGCCCTCTCTATGCAGTCCTGTTGAAAATAAAAAGGATTTTTGAGTTCAGGCTGTGATGGTTTTCAAAAGTATGCTGAAATGTGACTAGTGTTCAGTTTTCAATATGTCTTAATGAAAAGAAGCACCAGAGATGAAAGAAGTCTTTTATCCATTCAAGGTAGGCATAATAAGAATTAGCAGTGGCAAGCCAGGTAAGTCAAGTAAGGAATTAGGTGCAGTTTTTTAATCACTCAAAGCGATTAAATGTTGAAACAAACTGCAAAATGAAACAGTGACTTCTCTGTCTTTTGAGATCTTCAAATGAAGTATGCATGTACTTGGCCAAAACCAAGTTATCAGGCTCAAAACAGGATATGGCAGTACATTTTTGAGCTGTGAAAAAAAGGAGGCTGGGCTTTCTTGCCTTGAGTTATGAAGTAATGAGTTCTCAGAACGTTTTCTCTACTGGGAAGGGACTATTTTGAAAGTTCAGTATTCATATTTTCATTGCCCACAGTATGGTTCACAGCCAGATCCACAGATGTGGATATCTATCAACACAGCATTGTGTTGTACACAAGCATGGTGTACCCAAGTACTTCCAGGCACTTTAGGGAATAGGAACAGAATGAGTATCAATGATCCCAGTTAAAATTCCTTAGGGATCCTGAGATGGCGTCTGGTTGAGCAGAGCCCTCTGAAATCCCAGCTCTGTTCCCTGTTCTTCTAGCTTGCTGTAGTGTCTTTGGCAGTCCCCTCCACTGCCCTTTCTCATTCTGTAAAAGGAGTGCTGCATATACAGGCTTGAAGCACTCTGAAGTGCCATAAAACTTCCAGATATTATTGTTACTTCTGAAGAGTCTTTAAAAACACATTCAGCATTTGCCCAGACTCTCTGAGCTCTTGGAAAGATTTGTTCTTTCCTGATTTTTTGGAACTACTGGCATACAGTTAAGCTTGAAGTGCCAGCTGTTTCCTTTCTTACAGCACACCGATTCTGTGACTGCAGCAAAGTATGGAATTGGCAGAGCTTTTTTAAATAAGCCGGGAGAGACTCTTGCTAGAGCAGCGCAGGGTCATTCAACTTGTTTCACAGCAGGTTAGATTAGCCTGTGCTCAGTGCCCTGCTGCACAGGTTTTGCTCACTGATTAAAAAAAAAACTGTATTGAAAATTCACTAATTTGTAACTTGCTCAGTCATCTGTCTGTGCCATGCAGATGGAAGCACGGAAATATTCTCAAATTGTGCTCAGGATTTTGTAGACCTGCAATTAGCCTGGGAAAATTTGCTGGTCTTTTTTTTTGTCCTCTACACTTTAAATATCAGAAAGACAAATAAAAAGCTGTGATATATCTTTAGCTACCAAAATTTTTGTCTTTGAAACTGATCTCTCCTCCACAGAGGATATTGCCTAACCAAGCATAGAGCACAGCCAGCCCCTTCCCTTGGCTTCTCAGAAATCCAATCCTCAAGGATAGAGCCCCAGCCAGCCAGCTCATCAAAGCATGAGTGTATCTGGAAGAGTAGATGTTCTTGTGTAGCTGTGATGCTCATAACAATCAGCTGTTCACAAATGTACTTCATCTTGCTTTTTTTTTCCAGATGGGCTTTTGGAGGAGACAGGACAGATTTTAGGCACCAGTAGTTCTTTTTAGCATGGTGATATCTTGGTCCAAGCTGTATCAGCGAGACATCTGGCGGACCTGATTTTTAGAAAGCCATGTATCACAGGATCTAAGATATAAGGTTGCAGCATTTGGTGTTTTAAATCCCCTAAAGAGAAAGTAATTTGCCAGTTTATCACACAAGAAACTGTAGCACTGGCTTCTTGTGTAGTGAAAACACCTACTTTAACTCATGGCCATGAAGTCCTCACATTGAGATTTATTATGTGACTGCAGGATTTACCCTGAGCATCGTGCTTTCTAGCTTAAGGATGCTGTTGCCTTGAGTCTACTTATTCAGCCACTAAGCATTTTGGAGGAAATGAAGGAAAACCATGTACATCTCATGGCTTTGTTGGTGAACAAAGAGAGAAAGATGCAAATAAAATCTAAAAAAAAAAAAANAAAAAAGAAAAAAAAAAATAAAAAAAAAAAAAAAAAAAAAAATAAAATCTGTCCAGCAAACAAATTACTTTGATCTGATATTGAACATCTGCTGATTCTTTTGAATTCAGCTAAGGAATAATATAAATGAAAAATCCGTTAAAACAGAACCTAGTAAGCATCAGAACAAAAGATTTAGATGCTTTTCAGATTATTGCTTTGCATAAACAAATATTGCATTGCATAAATATCACAATGATATTCTGGGGTACTTTTCTACCACTACAGCAGTATTTTTCTGAAAAGGGTTTGGAATGAATATGTCCAGTTTTAAATGCAAATGCAGAGAAATATTTTAGACACTGGTCATAGTTGGTTTGAAACCTATCTTTGTTTGAATGTGATGTTTACAGTTTCAGTTTGTGATGTTGAGACCAGTAATGATGCTATCTGCATCTTTCATTAGCAAAAGTTGTCTTCCTACGTACACTTGTTTCATGTCAGGGTCTGAAATTTAGCCTCTGCTCAGCTGAACACTGAGGGATCCTCATGGCAGTGAGAGCCTGTTCACTCTCTTCTTCTTGATATGCTGCCTTGTGTCCTTCTGTAAAGAACAAGTCCTGCTGGTGCTGATTATCAGAAAAACTGTCTGACAGCTCTCATATCTACAGCCCTTGTATCTCACTCTAATGTCTCAGCCCTTGCATCTCAGAAAAGAGCCAGTTTGCACTTCATGGGTTTGCATGGGGAAGATATTTTCTCTTCCAGTATCGACTGGTGTGTCCATGAGGAGCAAAGCAGCTGTCTTACGTATGAAGCTGCTGCTTTTGTTTGCAGCAGTGGTTCACTGTAGTCAGCTCTTGGGTCTGCACCCTTGCTTGCTGTGCTGTATGGTCTTCTAGCATTGGTTCAACCTGTGTCCTGAGAGTCTGGCTACTCAGGATTTTGGGGCAAAGTGCAGTGCTCTCCTAGTTTTTACTGAAAACCAAAAAACTTTCTCTGGAAAATGCTGCTCTTCAGAGCTGTATCAGAGATGTGGGTATGTGCAGTGCCTGCCATTCTGGAACACTGAATGTCTTCACTGAATGAATATCTTCACTATCACTGAATACTTAAAAAAAAAATTTATTAAAGAATATGTGATCTGTCACAGTTTAGTACTCTGAGTGAGAATTCACCCTTCATTAAAGTGGATTTATATGCCTGTGCTCAGAAGGTTAGTGTTTTATTGGGGTTTATGTACCATGCTTCAGTGTTAATTGTGGATTATTCTCATCACACTGCCTTTCATCAGGAATAGGCTGTACTTTAGCAATCACATTATTCAGACTTATGTGTGGTATTCACACATCTCTGATTTAACCCATACTCATGATATTTCATAACATAAAGGAGACAATGAGTAGGATTCAGCTCTTGGATTAAGGTGGGTTTAACATTCAGTAGTGGCCATTGCAGTCAGTGGAGCCTAGAGAGTAAATCAGCACTCATAGAAAACTCCCTTGAAGGTGCTACTGCTACTGATGGTACCAGGAGCTTGGACACTGAGTGCACAGACGGCCACACACAGACCTGCATTTGGGTGTTGTAATCTGCAAACTGCACCCTGCACTTTGCTCTGACAGAGCTTCTTCCCAAAGCTTTGCTTTTCCCCTGTCAGACTAACCCCCAGCTGGACTTGCTGAAGCTGGTGAACTGTTTCACCTGATGAAGTCCTGCTTAATCCCCTCTAACTGAGGAATGTGGGTGGACTATGTTCCTGTCAGACCACTGGGGAGAGAACCACCTCCAAAACCCAATTCAGATCTTTGGTGACTGAATCACCCCCTGAAGAGGTGTCTCTCTGCTGTCTGTGCAAGGAGGTTAGGGGACAGCTCTCTGAGCTCCTCAGCACAGTGCTAACAGATAGAAAATTAGTGTACACTGTAGACTTTTTGGGAATATGCCTCGCTGGGCAGCCCACTCCAAGAGAAATAAGAGCATGAAACACATTGAATTTAAAGGCTGGTCTAACCAATTTGACTTCATTATGCTCCGAGTCACTCCTGGTGATCATTTCCACAGCCTTCCCAAGTGTTTTTCCTCCTGAGGAGAGCCCAGATTCATCCTTATTATGCATGGACCTCAACTAAATACCAGTTCAGTGACATTACTTGGCTAAGAACAAAGACAGTTTTGTGAATTAAAAGAACTGGGCAAATCTCTGATGGAGAAAGCAAGTCACTTCCTTTTCAGATAGAATTCTAGGAATAAACTTCCCCCTCAACCAAAAAAGAAAAATTAAAAACTATTATTTGGGATCAGATATGTTTAAAGTAATGCCAGTTTTGGAAACTGATCTTTCTGCAAAATGAAGAAGCCATTTGCATCATCGGTCCCCAGTTCAGAAAGACCTGTGAAAATATTCTATTTCCACAGTCCAGTACAAAGCAGCAGTAATAATTTTGGTACTGTGTGTTTCTTTACTGGTTGTTTGGATGTTCTCTATGTGGCCCTGATAAATATGAGGTTCACAATGTCTGTACCTGCATGCTGATTTGGAATCACCTTACTGCCAAGGAGAGTTCTTTAAAGTTACTGCTGTCACTGAAGTACACAGTTACCAAGACCCTATCCCGAAGGTTGGGCAAAATGTTGGGAAAGGTAGGAAGCACTTTTAAAAGGAGAGGACTGTTCTGAAAATAGGATGTGTAGCGAGTGCTTGAAGCACAGAAAGCAGTAAATTTATTTCCCATATATTGTGTGCCTGAGGGCATTGGCAGTAATAAAAAGCACTAGATGGCTAGGATGCTCTGAGAGACAGCATTGTTTTCATAGATTAACCAAGTTCCTTCTTTGTTTCTGGAGAGCTTATCTACATCAACAGCTTTTCTTCCCCTTTCAGAGAATTTGGAAATTGTTTTTTTACATGACCAAAATGCCCTAGGACTTGCAGAGACAGTCAGGGCATGATAAGAAAAAAACACAAAAGAAAGATGGGCCTACTGAGAATAGGGAGAGCTAATTTCAGGCAGCACAAAGAAAAGGTGAAAGTAAATAGAAAAAAAGATTGGAAAGTCTTGGCAAAAAAAATAGTTTCTGTGCCAAGAAACATAAACAGAAAATAAGGCTATAGTGACTCTTACATTATCCAGTTATGACTCAGGGCAATTGATATGATGCTTTAGAGATACATTAATGAGATGTTCTTCTTTGAAAAAGTAATGGAGCCTAAAATGTCAAATATTGCCAATACAGAAACTGAAATGGTGCTATCCTTGGTTCAGCCTCTATGTCTGCAATGTAGTGAAATCCTAGGCCAAAGAAAGAAGTGTCTGCTAAATTCTTTCTTTCCTCCACACTTTGCCTTCAATGCTTCACAGGTCTCTCTCCTTGAAAAACAAACACACCAAATCAGTAATTTTTCTGCACAAACACATTGTGGTGGTGTTAACATAACAGTGTTGAAAAGGATGGTCAAATGTTGGCACACCAACACAACCATTTGGTCCTCTGACTGATGTCCTTCCCTCGTAGCTTTGCATTCAGGTGGGTTGCAGATATAGGTACGTGCTGGCTGTTTGTATGTTTCAGTAGCTGAGGATCTTGGAAGCTGATCTAACGTCTCCTTGTTTAGATGACTTCATGAAGCAGGGCCATGGCATGGTCCTGCTCTACACCCTGAAGAACCCCTCCTTCCCAGAGTATGCCTTCAGCAGTGAGAGTGGTGTCATGTGCCTGGACTTCAACAGTGAGCACCCCCACCTCCTGGCAGTGGGCTTCTATGATGGCAATGTGGCCATCTACAACCTGAAGAAGGCAGCCTCCCAGCCCAGCTACAAGAGTGGTGCCAAGTCAGGAAAGCACACAGAGCCAGTGTGGCAGGTAGGGTGCTTTCTCTTTCCTGTGACTGGGCTTTAAATTGGACTGAGTTTGGGCACAGCAGGAAAAGTGCTGTATGGGGAAAGGTGTTGTTTTAATACGTGTGTTAATGATTATGTCTATTTTAAGCTAATTTTGAAATATGCAGAAAGGCAAAGCAATTGCATGAATGCTTGATTCTCAGTAGAAACTAAACTTGTGAGGAAAAGTTTGCTATAAACAATTATTTCTCCTTAGTTTTCATTATTATAATTGACTTCTTTATGGAGAAGAACTGGGATCCTCTGTATATACCAGCACGCAATGTTCTTTGTGTTCCACACAGAAAATCACAGGACAGCAAGTGATGAGCAGTTTATAAAAACAAGTAAAACAAGTATATCAGCCCAAAAGAGAGTTCTGTTTGGCACAATAAGTCCAGGGGCAGCTGCTTGGAACTGTCTGCCTGCAGGATTCAAGACATACTACCTTGTAGTTGACCTTTTAGTTAACTTTTAAGTACTCTAGTGAATTCAGAATTGTGATGTGCAGGTAATGTTCTTAAAGTAATGCCTCTCTGGCATCTATCACAAAGAGCCACCAGATGGATGGTGCTGTGAAGGGTCAGGGTGAATATGTTGCTACATCCAGCTAACTAGTTATGTCTGCAGTGTAATCTGAGCTCAGATCGAAGCACTGGAAGGTGTATGTGCTTTTGATCTTGTTTATAGCAGTAGAAGTGTGGCAGCACGTATTTCGACGTGGTCTGTATGAGCCTGCTGAGGTGCAGGGATGTGTGTCAGGTTTGCTAGCCTGGGCTACAGGCATTGCCTCGGCAACTGCTGCTGTCACCTGACTTAGGCTGGCTAATACAGTCCCATGTCAATGCTCCTTGAACCTTGGCACATGCCTTGCATGGATTGTCCCCCAGCCATGGCTCCTTATTATTGCATCTTCCAATAGAAGTCCAAGAAATCAAGGGAAGCTGATGGGACTACAGATGAATGTGGAATATGCCAAGAGCAAGACCTGTGCTTGCTATAAATGGAGAGTCTGTGCAAGTGTAATGTTTCAGATAAGACCTGAATTTCATGTTTCCTGCCTGCCTGTCCAAAGCTTTTCCTCTAGCAGATATTTGTAGCTCTTCTTAGAGGTTAACATGGTACCCCAGACATGGGTTGTTATCATAATACAATGTGCCAGAGACACACACACAAACACACACACGTACACACACAGAGAAAATTTCCAAGCTTTTTCCACTGCCGTTCCAGTAAAAAAACCTGGCCAAATAGTAAGTACTACGTGCAGTTGTTCATGGCCTTGCTGCAGCGTGCTATGGGAAGTCACAGCTGTTACTGCACATTATAGATGCAAAACTCCCAGTTAGTTTGTGCCCCAGATGATGTTGGAAAGGACAGTGTATGCTTAAAGGGTGTTACTAGCAGCCTCTTCCCTACAAACCAGAAGCAAGTATGTTCAGCAGTGGAGGCAGTCTGTATGGGGTTTTTAGGGGTAGGTTTACATGTACCACTTGGCAGCAGTGTGGCTCAAAAGTGAAAAAAAATCATTAGGCACTCTAGGAAGATAGCTCTGAAAAGGAGAGAAACTACCTCATGGATATGGATAGATGTGGCTATGAGTAGACTATAGTTCCTGCTTCTTTATTTCCACAGGTTGAGTGCTGAGAATTATTATTCTCTAGTTTTCTTCAGCAATAAGAAGATTTCTCTGGGCAGTCTGGTCTGGTGAAAGGTGTTCCTGTCCATGGCATGGGAGCTGGAACATGATCTTTAAGGTCCCTTCCAACCCAAACCATTCTGTGACTCTTTGATTAAAGTACCAGTATTTTTCCTGAACTTCACAATTTTTTACTTGATACAAAACTAGTGAGCAAAGTTAGTAATTAGATGGTTGCAGAGCAATACAAAGAACTTGTACCTCTGTTGGAGACATCTGAAGCGTAAGCATTTGCCAATATTGGCCAAAAGGTTTAGAAAAGGTTTCTGCTCTGTTTGATGTGATGAAAATCAGCATGGGCTATCTTTTGGGTTGAGATATTGGATTGTTATTCCTCACTCAGCATTAAATGATCCTAGAAAGTGATGCTTAGTTTCTCATATTTAGCTCAAAGATCGCTTTTTCTTCCTAACCAACACCCCACTAGTCTGAGGCCTGGTCTTTGTCTAGATCTTAGACCTCAAAAAAAAAACCAAATCCAAACCACAAAACAAAACAAACAAACAAACACCACCACCACCACCAACAACAACAACAACAAGAACAACAACAAACAAAACAAACAAACAAACAAAAACACCACCCCCCCCACCTTTTTTTTTGTAGAAAAAGTGAACAAAGTAGAAAAGTAACAACGTTATCCTTAGCAATTAGGAGCCTTTGTTCTCTGCACTGCCTGGCTTTTTTCTTTTGAAACAATGCAGCCGTTTCACAATGGAAACAAAATGGGAAGTGGATAAAGCAGACTGACAGCTCTTTTCTTGTGCCGTTTCGTCTTCAGTGACTTAGTAATATCTCAGTATGTTGGCATAAAACAAAGCTGACGTAATGTTCCCATTGTTAAGAGCAAAAGAAAACAATACAAATTTTCTACTTCTGTTACCTAAGAAAGAGTTTGTCTGCCTGGTACCACTCCCTGTTTTTTTAAAGAGCACAGCTATGGTTTCTTATAGATTTGGCAATTGTCTCCCATGTATTAAGTGTTACTGCATTGTAAATTATGGAAAATTCTAACTTGTTTTAAATTACGCATTTCTAATTGTTTGTGACTAATTATGATGATCCAAATCCAGAAAGGAATAAACACGTACGTAGACACGTCAAAGGCTGCGCATGCAGTGCAACGTGGCTGACCCCACCAAAACTCAGGTCTCACAGGAGCATAGAGCTAGACATGGTCTCTCAGGTCAGTGAATTCAGGTTTCTGCCTTTGAATGTAAACAGCAGCTTAAAAGAAGTCACCTTCTGTAAAACTATGTCAAACCTGTCATGTTCTGCTGGGAAAAAGCCTATGTGGCATTAACCTAAACCCCACTTTAATCAAAATAATGCTCAAGTAGTCAGCAAAATCCTCACACTGCCATCATCTCTGAGTAGCCTACAACACAAGTCCCTGAACACTGTATTTTTTTGATCCAGGGCTCAGATGTATATTTTTGTCCCAGGGCTTGGCTCTGGAGGTTAATGAGATTGGCCAAAGTGGGGCAACTGGACTAGACCTGGGCAGCCAGAGCCCACAGCAGCTGTTTTCTCTGGGGAGAAGTGACACCTTGCTGGGAAGGGGCTCTCAGCATAGAGCCTCTCCTTTTCCTACCTTTGAAATTTGTTCTTACTTTCTCCTTTCTTTTTAGAAAGATGATGATTAGGGTTTATTTACAGCTGAAAAGAGTGCTTTTTCTCTTTCTGCACTGGGATATACTAAGTATTTTAGGTCTGAAGTATTTGGAAGCTGGAGCAGTTCAGAATCAGGAATTGATAACTGAAACTATGTGTCTGGGTTTGTTTCTGTTGTTCAGTCTTCTTCCTAAAACACATCTTATTTGACAGATTTGTTTTCACTGTGTGCCTCTATTTTCCTTTCACATCAAGCCAAAAGGACGTCATTGCTGCTTGCTGCTGAGACTGCTACAGAGCCAATACTTCTGCAGAGGGTTAGAAATAGTTATTTCTTTTGCTTGCTCACCATCAGAGTTACTGACTAAATTCCCACTGCAGAGTGTTGACCCACGGATCTGCAAAGGGTACATTTCTTTTGCTTCAAGCAAATCTCAGCTGCCACAAGCATGCCTGTGTGGACAGCGTGGTTTGGAATTGCTATGGAGACATCACTGATTAGAAACACAACTTTGTCCATTGTTGATTTACTGAGGCTGATCTGGCCTCCCTGAGGAGCTGATACCATGGAGCTTCGGATGGCATCCTGAGATAATTATTTTGTGCCTTGTATTCGTGCATGGGAAGAGAAAGGGCTGGCCACTGCAGGCTAATTCTTCACCAAATGCCACTCAGGTTAGATGTGATTCTCATGTTTAGGACGAAAAGGACAAGGCAGGATGGTAATGACCTGCAAACTGCCAAAGGAAACTAAAAGGAGTGTGAGCTTGCAGAATAGTTTTCCAGTAAAACTTGTGGAAGTCCCATCTCAAGTGTAAACCTGATAAAACACACCTGAAATTGCTTGCTGGAGGCTGCCCCATAATTGTGTGATCCCTTCTGCATGTCTACTTTCTGTATTCCAATCTAAGTCCTTAAATAACTCTATACTGAACTTTTGCAGTTCATGAAGCCACTCCAAACTTATGAAGTCTTGTTTTGCTGATAAAAGCAAATGAAAATCCCTTTAAAGGCAGCATGGCCTGCTCCTCCACCCTATTCCATGCTTCTGCGCACAGCTCCACAAAAAAGGTCTTTATGGGAAGCTGATCATATTTTCTGCACTTAGGAGAAAAAAAAGAAGCACATTTTGTTTGTAATCCACTGTCACACCAGCACATTGTTTCATTTCTGATGACGGGCGTTCTCCTGAATCTGTCATCTGCAGTCAGACAAACAGATTTTGCAGCTTGCATTGCCTGAGATGTTACTGCTTCACATAATAGTTTGTTCCTTTGGCTTCAGGCAAACAAATTGTTTGATGCAAAGAAAATAAAAGAAAAATATAAGACAGAAGGTTGCTATCAAGGTCAGAATAAAGATCAGCTGTCTCAGAACAGCCTCAACACCATTTCTCTTGCCTTCACTGAGAAGCACAAAATAGGTGTTTGCTGGGGCTAGTTCAGTGAAAAAAAGTTTCATTCAACTCTTTGATGATACTGGCAGGGGATAACTCTAGAGGAGAAACAGAAATCTGAAGAAGAAGGGAAAGCAGCAGAGACCTGAAACCAAGGAGTCTGAACCCAGGATAGGGATGAGAAGCATCAGGATGTGAGCTGGCAAATGGAAGAATGTAGCCTGATGGGAAAATAGAGCAGAAACACTATTGTGAGGATCATCTAGCACCAAACCTCTACAGTAAAGCAAGACAGTTGTGTTTCTCATATTGGGTCAGTTCAATGTTTGCACAGAGGACTTTGCTCTTCAGCTCCAGCTTTCTACTACACTTTTTGTGCTACCAGCCCTGCCTTGCATACCTGGCCCAGTGCAACCAGGGCAAAAAGTCTAATTAACTTCTGACATCCCAGGAGTAAAAGAGGCCACTGTATGCTCACCAGAGGGGTCACTTCACTCATTCTGCACTTGCACAGATGTATGGAGGAGTGGGAACAGCATCCAGTCAAAATGCATTTGGTGTCCAGAGCTTTCAGTCTGTCAGAGGTATTCTTGTTGAAGCAGTCCTGCTCCCTGCACTGAATTCTGGTGCAGTGACAGGCTGTTGCAGCAGCAGTTGGAGGGTCTGCTGAGGACCAGACACTGGGTTCTGTACTGCAGCACCATGAGGCATTTAGTGACTGACAAGCATCAGTTGTGTCCCTGTCCTCTCCTGGAGGAACCTGGGCAGGAAGGGCTGCTCTTGGGAAGAGTTGCCATGTGCTTGCTGTAGAAATCAGGGTCAAGATCAGCAGCTTTCTGGTTGTCCTCAGACACTGTGAGAGCTCACTGCAGGCACAGCCCTACTGCAGGAAATCCTGTCTCCCATGGAGTTAACTTTCACCATTTTTTGGAAAGGCTCTGCTGAGCCACAGAAATTCATCTGGAAGCTTTGGGCTCATTTGTGCATGATAGAGATGGTGGAAGTTGTGAGACACTCATGTGGCAGAAATGCTGGATAAAATCTTTTCCAGCATGCTTGTGCCTTGTCCAAAACTGTTGAACACTTTTTAAGCCACTATAGGTTAGGAAAGGTATACATCCAAATGCTTATTCCTAAATGTCTTTGACAATAATGAACAAAATCCCTGATAGTTTAACTTTGACATTGTACTTCTTGAGATGGTATCTAACTGTATCTTCTGGAGATTTAGAAATTATACATGATTATTTTTAAATTGTGCCTTTGGTATATATTCTTTTGGGTTAGAAATTGTCTATCAAAAGTGTCCATTGCAGATCATGTAATGTTTGTCTAAAATCAAGCTCTTTCTGCTTTGATGTTGTATTTCCCTCTGTACTTCATTCAGATGCTGAACTTATTTTCTACCTTCTGCTCTCACTGTTCCTTTTTAAACAGATTCTCCTCTCATGCTGCTCTCACCTCTCTTCCTTTTGCTTAAGATTCAAACCATTTTACTGTCAGTTTTCAGGTTGATTATTTCTTTTCTGGAGTCTCCAAGCCAAATATAAGAAATTTTCTTTGCCTGTTAGTTGCACTGGTTCTAGTTTGTGGAGAAAACATCACTTACAAAATTTAAAAGTCCCTGAATGCCTTGGGATGTTGGAAGATGTTAGCCTGAGGTTTAAAATAGCAGAGAAGTTGTAATGCATTTGTTTGTTTGCTTGGACCTTGTTCTACTGCTTTATAGTGTGTATATAAACACACTGATGGGTCTTAATGGCTCTTATACAGCCTGTGAAACAACAGAGTGCTGCTCTGAAGAGGATGAAATAAAAGTAAAGAGAAGGATAATGGCAGAGCTAGGGGCAAACTGGGCAGGGCAAGGTCACATTGAGATATGTGGGATGCAGGGAGGCTGGCCGTGACTTCCACGCTTCCCCCACCCCTGGGGCCATGGTGAGCTGACACATCTCTGTGTAGTATCTGGGGCTCCCAGCACCCAGCAACCCCCGGAGAGTCTCTCCCCATCCCTGCTGCAAGTCTGCTTGATCCTGTGGTGTTGGGAACCTTCTGTTAGGCACAGTACAGGTGCTGTCTCTGATTTAGCAACATCAGGCAGCTTGGTGGTTTGGATGCCAGCCTGCCAGCCCTGTGTGCCTGCTTTTCCTGCACACAGAGCAAGAAAATTTGCATTTTGTCTATTGCAAATTGGGAATCTTGCACCATGAGCACAGTCAGAATTGAAACCAAGAGCTGTGAATTGCAACTGGTTAAATACCCCTGAGCTTTGTTGGCCTCTGGCACCCATTGCTCAGCTGTGTTCTGTGTCTGGCATGGGAACACAGCCACTGATGGAATAAACAGGTGACCATCTACTGTCTGGTTCCTCCTTCCTCCTCTGATAACATGCTGGCCTAATGAATACACTGAGCAGTGCTGTGAGGGGAATAAGCACACAGATTCCTGGTGAAACACTGTACAAAGCAGAGCATCCAAATCTCAGCAGGAAGAAAACAAGCTGAAAGTATGGCCACCCTTATCCAGTGCTATTTATAACTGAGCTCGGCTTCCTTCAGATAAATCTGAGTCTCTGAAGCATGAGTGATGCACAAGCCTCAGGCTGGGCCTTTGCCCTGCATCAGTGGCACTCCTATGGCCATACTCTCTGCTTGCTGCTGAGCCCCTCCCACCAAATGTGCTCTTTAGTAGGAGAGGTTTTGCTGCCCTTTTTTTCCACCCCAAATTTGTGAATGACCTGTGAACACACTGATGCAGTGAGCTTAATTTCTTGCTTCTTTGGGCTGAACTTGCACCTTTGAGTTCACTGGTGCTCAAGAGATGGTGCCTGTTGCTCCAAGTCCCAGGAAGATGCCATCAGGGTGAAGGACACTTTATCTAGGTGTAAGAGAGCAGTGTTTTTCAGAAAAGGAATGTTTATGGGACTAAATATGATATGGGAGTTTATCTTAGAGTGTTTCTTCATTGATGGTGAGCTCATCTAGCTATTTTCCTTCAGCTCTCAGGAAGTTTTCAAGGACTTTGGATGAGAAAAGCCCAAGAATGCTTGTAGTAAAACTTGTCAGTACCCATATGCTGCTAGAAGGAGAGAAATTATTTGTAAATTTATTAGATGGGAAGTTCCTGGTGTTGCCTGTAGCCCAAACAACCATATTCCACCAGATATGCCCAGTATTTGGTGGTATCTATGAATAAAGTCATCATCCAGCCTCATGCCCATGACACAGGTGCCTGACAGCCTGCAGTTGAGGGCTACTCCTGGAGCATCCAGGCACTGTTGGGCTGTGTCTTCTGTTCCAGGAGTGTTTGAGATGCTTTTCACTATTGTAGGAATTCTGAAATAATTCTTCCTCCTGCATCTTTGCTTGGTGAGATATGGTCCTGGCAAGCTGGCTGCCTTGGTTGCTGCCTAATTTCCTTGTAGATGAAGCACCTGCCTTTGTTTCAGTACCTGTCCACTGTTACCAAACCTGTCAGTCACCCTGACTCTCCTAACTGCCATGTTCATTATCACAAACATACAGGTAAAGTAAGAAGACATCTGAGTAAATCCCTGCTTCTGCTACAGACAGGATGGCAGGGAGTCCCTTAGCTCAGAGATACTCATTAGAGATGTAAGAGGAATGCAGGAAGCCCAAACTGACTGGAAGACATTGGAATTTTTTAACACTTTGATATTCATTAGATGTCTAAACCATTTTCTCTCTAAAGCAAACGGTATAGTCAAATATTTAAATATTACTGTCTCACCTTTAGTCAGAGTTATTCCTTGCAGACCTTACCTCTTTAATGGCTTCTGTCATGGAGGCAAGTTTACTTCCTAAGCAAATTGAACTGATCCATTCTGTCTTGCTGCTTGATTTAATGGCAAAATGTCAACAAATTTTTCTACAAAAGACAGACTTGTGCTGAGAGCCTTCCTTTGCTGTACTCCCTTATCTGCAGATTACTGTCATAGCTGAGACATTTGCATTTAAAAGAAAACCCAGATTTTAAGATAGGGACACTTTTCAATGAATTTATTTTTATGTAACAAGTAATTTTCATTTATCTCTCTCCATCAGCTTTTACTCGCAGTCAAAAGACTTGTTTGCTATACAAAGCAGTTTCATCTATTGCAGCGAACAAAGCAGTCACAGTGTGATTGAACATGACACAGAGTAAACATGTGAGAGGTGAGACTGAATTTAAAATTAGATCATTCCTTCCTTTCTGGAGCTGGGGAACTGTTTGTGAACCACAGAAAAATGAGAAGTGGCAGAGGCCTTGAGGGTGTCCTCCTCTTTCCATCATGCTATCACAGATGTTGTGTTAGCATTCCTGAAGTGCTTTCTTCAAAATGAGACTGGGCAGTCTAGCTGTCTTCACCAGTACCAACAGGCTGGACTCATTGCCTTCAGTGTCTTACATGGTACACATTCTTAATGCATGTGAAAAGGATTTTGTGCCACTCCAGCAGTATCACTTTGCTGATTCCTGCACCAGCCTCTGATCCTTTTCTGCACTACCGTCACTTAGCAATAAATTCCCTGATTTCTACATATTTAATGCTTTCTTCATCCTGTCTGTGTCCCTCTGCCCTTGTCTTTATCACATTTCACCCGATTATTTTCAGATTACGTCTCCAATTTTTCAAGATAGCATTGAGTCCTTATCCTTAATGGAATACAGTGTCTTTTAACTGTGTCATCTGCAAACATTCCCTGTCTTTTACAATTCAGTATGCAACTTACTAATGAAAATACTGTGTAGAACCAAACCCAGGTTAGTCCCCTGTGGGAACCATCTAGACATATTCTGCCAACTGGCCAAGAAATCACTGACTAAACTCTTGGAAATTCATTTTCAAGCACTCCTCCACTTCATAGTAGTTCCTTATCTTTCTTCTAAAGATGTCACAGGGAGCATGGCTAAAGCCTCACGAAATTAAAGGTAACACATCTGCTCTTTCCTATAGACCTGTTACCCTGAAAATTAAGGAAATAAATTTTGTTTGACAAAGTCTTTTCTTGACAAGCCCATATTCACTGATCCTCATTTTCTTATCCTGTACCTATATATGGATGACTTAATACTTTGTTCCAGCTCTCAAAGTTCAGCATTAGGCTGACTCATCCATTGTCCTTTAACCTATCCTTCAAGACAGGGTTTGTTTTGTGTTTCCTGGGGGTATTTTTGCCCTGTACCTGTCCCCCAGGACCTCTCCTCTCTTCTAGTATTCATAGCTAATTGCTATGAAATTCAGAGATTGCTTCAGCTGCTCCCTTAAGCACCCTAGGCTGAATTTCATGAGGCCTTAAAGAATCAGATATATCTGCCTGTGCTGCTTGAAGTTAATGTTTAAATGTCTAGTTACAGTTTATCTTTTTATATGAAAGAAGTAAGGCCTTAATATATCTGTTTTACTTGTAGTTTGATGTGGGACTTAACTTTCTTTAAACAATGAATGGAGTCTAGGAGGAAGAGACTCAGGTGAGCCTTTCTGGGATGGTTGAATTTGCTTCCATGAAAGCATCAGCCTCCTGACCTCAAAAGTCATCTTCCCCTCAAAAGAATTTCCAGTTTCCTCCCCATGCAGGTATCTCACGTGTTGGCAAAAAGCGTCCCCCAGTTCATGATGGGGGACACTCTTCTCACCATGAAATTCCTGGCTGTGCAAAGACTCTTGAGTGTGACAGTGGCAGCCCAGCTCTCACCTTAAGGCAGGCCTGATTCTTTCTTTCTGGTGTGGCTTCTGCTCTTTAGTTATGGCTTGATTCACTGTGCTTCTGCCGGCACTTTTCTAGATTCCAGGGGTGTGGTTGGACAGGGACTGTGCTTTCACAGCAGGGTTTTTGAGAAAAAAAATCAAGGACTAATATCTTCCATAACAGTGTTGAATAAAACTATTTTTTGGTTTTGTTGTTTTGTTTTGTTTTGTTTTGGGGTTTTTTTTGTTTGTTTTGTTTTGTTTTGTGAGATTTTTCATTCTTACTAGACATTCCACAGCAGAAATTATGTCTGTTTCCCAGTGTAGTAGCGCGGCACATGGGTGACTCCCTGGTTCTGGTCTCCCTCACTGAAGGACCAGCTGGGCATTCCAAGGGTCCTCCCTGTCTGCCTGCCCATGTTTACCTTTGGCAGGAAGTCCAGACCTACACATAGCCAGAGCACAGCCAAATCTTCTACTGCCACAGTGGAATCATATGCTCCAAGTGCAAGCAGGATCCAGGAGTTCCTTCTTCACCAAGTATAGACTTAGCCAAAGAGGCTGCCTGGGCTGCTTTGACCTTTGACCAGGCTGCACTCAGTTATCACAGACCTTTAAAATCTTCTTTATTGCCTGGAGTCAAAATGAGTCATCTGACTAAGCTCACTTTTTGCCTTTATCCCAAATAACCATGGTGAGAAGTGAAGCTTTCTGTTTTCCTTCCTCCCACCTCAATGCAGAATAACTTGTACTGCTGTCCAAGCTGGCTCTGGGGAGGGGCTCCAGACCCTGCCCTGTTCCTCATCTCTAAACCTTGCTCTTCTTGTCTCTTGAGGTATAAAAACTGATGTTGGAGTTACTTTGCTTGTGACTGAAGTACTCTGTACTTTCTAGGTGGCCAAGTGAATAACTTGGCGGGGGGGGCAGGTCTCTTGTGACTGATTGCAGGAGAGCAGCCTTGCTTTTTGCTTGTACTCCTCCGGGTGCCTGGCCTTGGCTTTGCTTGTGGTAGCTGGCAGAGGATCCTCTGTGAGGTATCAAGGCCCACTTATGGTGTCAGGCATGATAAACAGCAAATGAAGAATAGGCAGCAATGTCCTTGATGGGAGTTTTGTTGTAGATGCACCATTTTGTCTCAGCTGCAAGGAGGGACAAACTATTTGCTCCAGCAAAACAAAGTCTTGGTGGACTCAGGATAAAGCTGAGTGTCAAAGGAGACTTTCACTGCAGCAGATCCCTTGGCAAACAGCATGTATAAATGACCCAGAGAGGAGAATAAACAAAAAAATGGCAAATTGTCATTGAAAGGAAAAGAACGTGAAAGATTTCTTCTCTACTAGTAATGACTTGATATTTCTGGATACTGTTTTGCTGAAAGTTGCTCTCAGGAGCCAACAAGAAACATATTTGGAGGTGACAAAGTGAAGAAATGAAAACTGCTTCTTAGTTCAAATGAAAGACTGCTGGAAGGGAGTCCAGGAGAGTATTTTCACCAGAGCACAGGGGAAATCAGACTGGCTCCAGAAGATGTGACCTGTGGAGCAATTTATTGTAGATCAGCACTCCAGCATGAGCCCTCAGCATGATGCTGAGGCAAACTAAAAGGAGGCTAGCTGCAGAATGGAGAAAGTGTCCACTACACAGACCAAAGGTGCCCGCAGTTGGATCAGCGTGTCCAGGTTTAGGTGGGTATTCCTGCTTGGACTGCGGTCAGTCTGTCTGTCTCTGCAAGAACCCACACAGTGTTCATCTGTCATCTGGTGGCCTGGGCCGTAGTGCGACGGATGCAGCCAAACTGCATCCATGAGGGTTTGTGCCCTTGCTAAAGCACAGCACATGTTCAGCTCATCCACCTCGAGAGAGCCCCAGAGCTCTTCTGGCACTTTGCTTTGGCCTAGGCTTGTGCATACTGACACAGGCAATGTGGTTTGGACAGCGGGTTTGTGTCTGTGCTTGGCTGCCAGGTCAGGCACAGCTCGAGAGAGCTGAGCTCTGATTCACTCACTGTGTTTGCATCCTTGCTCAAGGAGCAGATATTTGCCAGTAGGAAGTCTTGAGTAAAAGTCTTCAGCCACTGTGAATTGAAGGAGAGGTGTCTGACCCAAGGTATGGGCAAAACAGAGTGGCTGGGAGAGCAGAGAGAGGCTGGGAAGCACTTGTGCTCCTTGTGTTGCACAGCTGGACTTCTACAAGAGACTGTGGGTCTGTTCAGCTAAGGAGGGAGATGAGTGAACTCCCTGAGCTACTGGGCTGGGCAGAATGGCAAGGTCTCTGAGAGGGGCCTGTACAGCTACATCTACAGCTTGAGAGTGACTTACAAAGAAACGCTCGAGGCACAGAAACAAGACGTGTCTAAAGCTGAGTGTTAGGGAAAAGCACAAACATAAATTAATAAAAAGAAGTGAATGCACAAAGGGAGCTGTGATTATCTTGGGTCATAAAAGGGAATGGGGGAAATATCTGGGAAGCATATAAGTAGTTAAAGGAATGAAGTACGTAGATTCATTAGTAAAGCAAGCTTTCAGCTGCTACTAAGTGGTATGAATAAGGATGAAGTATTTTATGCTGTATTGTTTAATCTTACATTAAGTGTCTGAGACTGGCTGCTTTGTGTGCTTATTGTAACAAGAGAATAAAAGCATAGGTCAGAATAAGGAAAGAGCATATCAAAGAATATTTAGATGAGACAAGTTCTTGCTCATCAGCAAGATCAGATTAAACATAACCCGGAGTACTTAAAGAAATTGCCAGAGCAATTTCAGGCCGTTACATACATTTCAGAGTTTTTGGGCTACATCTGCACTGCATTTTAGGCACAGGCTGGTGTTTATGTGCAAGCCCATTTACAGCACCTGAGCTAAGTGAGTACCTTAACTCAGAGACAGGGCTGGGGTGTGCTCTGGGATGTGGATGAAGGGAAGCATCACTCAGCTCTTACCTATGGACTCACACCCATTCATGTGCCTGTGACATAGGCAGACTGAAATATGGTTGTCTGCTGTCATCAGTCCCAAAACACTCTTCAGTGATGCTGTAGAGCCAGTGTGTGGCAAAAAGGTTTCTGAAGGTGCTGCTTTCCTCAAAGGGCCTGTCCTTGAATGCAGAAGGGACAGTGGCAGAGTACCAGAGCTCAGAAAAGAGTCTGGACAATTCACCCAGTTAGAGGCATTTGAAGCCAGCTGTAGGGGCTCATAAAGGGTGGGTAATAGGACAGCAATACATCAGGCTGCACTCTGGCCTGTAGGACAAGGGTGGCCAGGGAAAGGAGGAAAGATCTCAAAGGGCTGGAAAGACTGGAAAAATGTCTGGAACAAAATGATAGGAATTTAACCCAGAGAATTACTGACCAGTCAGACCAATTTCAAAGACTGAGGAAGCACTTGAATAAATGGCAATACTCTTGGTAAATGTCTAGATAATAGGGTGATTCAGAGAAGCCAACATGGATTTGTCCAGAATAGATTGTCAAGCCAGTATTATTTCTTTTCTTTTTTTCCCCAGAGAAATAGGCCTCATGAAGAAGGGAAGGCAATCAAGGTTATCACCTCTATCTGTCTTGACTTGACTAAAGCTTTTGAACCAGGCTCACACAGTGACATACTTATAACCAAAGTAGAGAAATATGAATTAGGTAAAATCACCATAAAGAGGCTGCTCAGGTGACTCAGGAAGTGTGCTCTAAAAGCAGTTGTACAGAGCTCGCTGTCAGACTCTGAAGGTGCTTCAAGTGAGACTCTCCAGCTGTCACTTCTGGTCTTTTTTTGATCAATACTTTCATTAACAACTCAAATTACAGAATAGGGGAGCCCCCTGGGAGGACAAGGCACTTTGCAGGACATGATTATGTTCAAAATTATCTTGATAAATTGGAAAAGAGGCCCAAAATCAATGTGATGAAATTCAATAAAGACAAGAGCAAATACTGCATTTAGAGAGGGGAAATTAAATGCACAGATAAGAAATAAGAGATGGCTGGTTAGGCAGCAGGGTGCCCAAAGGGAAGTATAGCAGATCACTGCCAGTGATCAGCAATGCAATACTGTTACACAAAGATATGTGTCATTCTAATTAATTAACGAGAATGTAGGAGAGAGAGAGGAAGTTATAACTCCTCGCTCCTCCCTGCAGAGCAGGACTGAAGGGAAAGAACAGGAATGATGGTTCCAGACCTGGCTTCTGAAGGCAGGACCTGGAAGCAACGTTTGAATCAATTGATTTAAGTTGGAGTGGGGAAAAAAGAGAAAGGAACAGTGGCACAATATTTCTTGACGTTTTGAAGACTGTTATGTAAAGGGGAATAAACTGTTGTTCTTTGCATCCAGTGGGGAGATCCTTAGGAATAATTGGCTTGACTCTTGGTAAAGGAAATATTCTGTGTGAGGGGAATTATGCACTGGTGTATCTACAAGGAAGGTGTTGAGTATGTCTTGTTGGAGGCTTGTGAAAGCAGCCTATGTGAATTGTCGCCAGTGGCAGGGGAGTGTCTGGTCTTGCTTCAGAGGAGAGTAGATATGCTTTTTGGGTCCCTCCAAACTGTGCATTGCCATGAGGGTTTGCCTTGGAGCGTACTGATAGCCAGATTAGCATTGGAAGGAATTTGTCCCCAGGTCATATTGGCAGGGACTTTCCTCAGCAGCCCAAGGAGCTGTTTGCCTGCCGAAGTCATCTGAATGTCTTACTTGTCCAGTTCATGTAAGGGTGACCTGAGGAAATTATAATGCCATTAATGCCATTGTCTTTCCTCTTCTCTGCCTGGGGCAGATTTTGTTAGTTTTTTTGTTTTTTTTTAAATCAGACACTGAATGACAAAAGTGCTCTTATTTCACTTAGGGCAGGTGCCTGCAGGACTGTGGTGCTGCAATGCTGACAAAAGGCTCCTTTGAAGGATAATTAATAGAAGGGGAAGGAATTGCTCATCAGCCAATGTGCATGTGGCACCCCACACCTGAGTTTTGGCAAGTCAAGGGTGAGCCAGGAGGATCTGTGTTTGCAATAGCTGATGCCTGCACCACACTCAAGTCAGCCTCCTGGCCAGGCTGATTTTAACCAATTGTAATGTGGCAGTGCAAGTGACTAACAGCCTGTGTCCCGTGAAAACGGATCAAGCATTATTTCTTTCGTAGAAATGACATCAGAAACATGGGCGTTTTCAAACCAGATTGGATAAATGGTCTAATCTCCTGCTGGACAGGAGCCATTACCAGCTGCCACAGATAAAAATGATAGTATTCTCTTGCTAGGAATGGATGGATTATCACCCTGCTAACTTGCTGTACATAGCAATGAACCTGCAGGTCTTACTATTTATTTTTCTATATATAAATAAGGTTTTTGAATAGTCTCAACTTCTTTATAAAAAACAAGCTTTAAGAAATCAAAATAAAAAGTGATAGGCTCTTCTTACAGCAATGAGTTCCACACACTAATTTTGCACTACAAAAACAGTCAGGTCAAAGATCACTGAAAAAATGGCAGCGGATCCTTGCTTTTGTTAGAGTTCTTGTTATGATCAGGGACAGAAAATGCTTGCTGCTTTGTGTTTGCTTATCTCCTCCCCGCTGTTTACACACTTTCTTTGCTCTTGTGCTTCTTTACTCTTATTGTATCATAACTGAACTTTTGCTGTAAATTATTTCACACAGCCAGAATCCCTGGTTGATCATCACATGGTTCAGGGGAAAAATTAACTTCTTGCCACACTGCAGACAGTTGCTTGGTTCTTTCCCCCAATGCTCCACCCCGCACAGCATGGATACTGCTAATGACAGGAGGTTGTGCCATGTTGACAAGCCTCTGGGAGCAGAGAAAAGGCCAGTTCTGAGCAGATGCCCGATTTGATTGCAGTATCATGAGGGCTAATTACTCTAATAAGCATTTATGGGATTCAGAGATCAGGAGGAAAAAGATCACAAACACGATTAAGGTGTCAGAGGTGCTGAAGGAAAATTGAAAGTATTAAGTGCCAATTTCTGTTTTCTGAAATTCAAGCTAACATCACCGAGAGCTGCTGATAGTTATCTAAGGGCAGAGCCTGGTGCCTCTGTGAGGCTGTTTTTCAAGCTGTCTACAAAAGGTGCCTAACTCAAGTTCTGTTGGCTGGTTTGAATGTAGGAGCAAGAGTACCCCAGGCATATCAGCCTACTTGCTTTTTGGGGCTGGTGACCCCACCTCTTTGTAATGGATGAAGAGAAGTAGCTGTTACACCTAACTGTGTACCAACAGCAGAAAACTTGAATAGGTCTCCATCAGAGAGAGAGTATTTGGAGTGGGTAAACCCCGGGATAAAGCTTTGGGAATGCTGAAAGGGATTAGCTTGGGAAAATCCCCCATGAGCTCATGGTGGCACTTGTGCTGTTGGTGACTTCCAGATGAGGTTCCTGCAATACCTGTGTTAGTGTAGACATCAGCACTCAGAAGCTGAGTCTGCACAGAGTGATAGGGATGGACTACAGCTGCTGAACCTTCATCCATGTGTTTCCCACTGGTTTGGTCGGCTGGGATGTTTGACTGTTTTTCCCAAATATTTGGGAAAGCAAACTGAAGAGAAAGACCATGAGTTAGAGGAGAGCTGTCACATACATCTGAAAACATCTTACTGTCAGACAATTTTAGAGTGACATTTTTAACATCTTTTGATTCAAAACATGACCTTTATTCTGCACCCAGTATGAGGCACACTGGGCATGTTTTTGTAACCAGTTCCCCTGAGCTCTGCATTTCTCACCTAGAATTAAAACTCCTCACTACACCAACTCCTTCATCTGAAGCAGCTGCCAGTGACTGTCACTGTCAGCAGTAGCTCATGATCCCAGGGAGATGTTCCTGGAATAGATACACCCAGCTCATTTTGTGCACAATGGGTCAGCCTTGGCAATCACTGTGCTGTTGAACTTGTCCTTTTATCATTAACCATTTTATGCTGGGTCGTATTGAATTATGCCATTCCTTTAATGCCGGATAGCAGAAGTGGTTCCACGTGGAGACTTAAAATTTCACCTGCGCAAGGATGTTCAAAGGTGTATGCCACTCAAGGCTCTTCAATTGTGTCTCATAGGCATGAAACTGGCATTTTGATGTATTCTTAGGTGGATTCCTTTTACATTCTATTTTTCCTTCCTCAGAATAGTGTATAATAGGAAGGAAACCTGTTCAGTGGAGGCTTAACTACTCTTTGCTAAGTCTTTTGCTGAATTTTCATACTCCACAGAACTTCACAGTATAAACAATTTTATAAAGGAGAATTAACAGTTTTTCTCAAAGAACTGTCATAGGAATACCCAATCTGTGTAATTAAAGTATTGAGAATGCTGTTTGTTTTCTGGAATAGGTACAAGTTACATAAGTGGTCATGGATAGAGTATTTGGTAAGCTCTAGGATAATCATGCCCATTTATCATGTTTATGGGATCATGTTTAGGGAACTTTATCTGCTCTACTGCTTGGACAGGAACAGATATACCTTTGAAAAGCTCCACAGAACCTTCTAAAGTGCTTGTCCCCATCCTGAGCTGACAGATGCCAAGAGGAGTGTGTGCTGACAGACCCAGTGACAAGTCATTCTTTTCCCTTCAGTCTGATTGAACTCCCAGATCTGAAAATCGAGCGTTCTTAATGCTTTTGGTCTAACTGAAATGTCTCTTCTAAACTGTAAGCCATTTATCTGAGTTCTAATCTCTCCTGCTGAGCTGTCACAGTCAAAAGGCAAATCTCCTTACCAGGCAGACAGATGCTCTGAAGGTGTAGGGAGGATTTTAATTTTAATGGAGAAGTTTTCATCTCCCTGAAACAGAAGTGCCCCAAGGACCCATGTCACATGTTGCTTGTGAGGGCTTGCCTGCACCCCACACAGGGACAGAAAGCTGCTTTGAGGTTGTCTGGCTGAAGGGTAGCCATATGGCACTGCACTTGGAGTAATTAGTCAAATGTGAAGGGAGAGGCTACTGCTTGGGGACCTTTGTGTGGTACCACTGGTGGTGTTTGGAGATGTCTTAGGGATCTCTGGGATGATGTTGTGCCACAGTGCACAGCTCTACTGCATAGCTCAGACATCTCACCAGGCCCATCTCTGATGGCAGTGCTTCAGTCACTGCTGAGGGAGATGGCCATGGATAGGGGCAGACTCTCCACGTGAGGGGCATCCTGCAGGAAAGTGACTGACAGGAGTGCTAGGGTCAGTGTTCATACCTGCCATGCACCAGCAAACCTCTGGGGTGCAAACCAGCTGCTCCTTAGGAAGGATTTCAGAACACCCTGCTGAGAGCATGGAACTCTATCCTGCTAATTCCAAGTGCTCCTGTGCTGACTGGGACTGTCTTATTGTTTCTTGTTTTAAGGTCAAGTGGCAGAAGGATGACATAGACAACAATTCAAACTTCTTCTCTGTCTCATCGGATGGGCGCATTGTTTCATGGACTTTAGTTAAGGTAAACAGTAGATGATAATTTGTTTTTGCAGCCAAATTATTACAAATTGACTCAAAAGTTCAGTGATTCATTAGTTTTGTTTTTATTCATAATGAGCCAGGTTTGAAAAAAAATGTTAGCAATAGCAGCAAGTGCAGCCATAGCTGGATCTGGAGCTCCATGTTAAATTCTGAAATGAGCAGGGCCAGCCTACTCCTTGTCAGGACCTAAGCTTCATCCTGCCTGCACCTGTAGCACCCCATGGGCCTGAAAATGAGAGATCATTTTCCTGCTTGGCAGCAGCAGGAATTCAGGACTGGTCCTTGCTCTCAAACTTTCCTTGTCCCAGAAGGGTCACCCAGAGACAGAACAGAATAATCTGCTGTATTCCACAGCTTCAAGATTCCTACCCCAAAAGTACTTCCCTACAGGTTGCAATCTGGGGTGGGAGAGGGTCAAATCAAATTTCTCCCCATGTGGCCAAAGAAGTGCAGAGCAAGATTGCATTAGCAGTGGGAGGGTAGCACGCCGTCAGATAGGCAGAAGGTTTCTCCCTGCCAAGACATTGCCAACTCACACTCAGTACAACTTTTGTTAACTGGTTTGCATGCCCTGCCTTGCACTTTTCTTTTGGAAATATGTTGATAGAAACCTACAATTAATGTCCCAAAATGACCCTTAGTTTTATGTCTCTGAGTCCCAACGTGTGATTTTTTCTGCTGGCTAATTCATTTTTCATTAGAAGATTTCAAATCTCTTACTGAAAAAATAATTGCATTGCCCTAAATATGAGTTTGAAGCAGCTGTCCCATTATTCCCCAACAAAAGAGGAGATTTCTTTGCATCTTTGGATGCTCATTTTTCAATCTGTTATACCAAGCTATCAAGGCTTGCCTGTTCTGAGATTTTTAGGCCTTGCTGCCATGGCAGGGATTCATGTCTAGGATTATTTGTAAATCTTAACCTCATGTTCACTTCAGGACCAGGAACCTCTGCTAATGAGCAGGGTAAGCACATGCAGATGGCACAGATTTTGATGTTATTTTTTTGTAGACTTCTCCAGGTTCATACATGCAGCTTCAGAATCATAAATCCCTTCTGCAAGTGTGTCCCAAGTCCTTCTCCCGAAAGAGCTCCCTAGACAGGGACAGATTAACAGTGTCCCAACACTCAGCTCCTGTTTTATCCCCTGGATAGGAATGCCCAAAAGATTTGTGTTGAAGTGGACTATTCATGCCCTCAGTCAGACACATCCAGCTGAGGTGATTTGGCAGGTTACACTTACCAACTGAGCCCCAGTAACTGAGTGTGCTCAGCATGGACCCCGTAGGAGGCAGGAAACACTGGATGAAGTCTCTTACTTCAAAGAAATACCACAACTGGGACAACCTAAGAGTCTGCACAAGGACTCTGATAGCAGCTCAGCCAGTTGAAGGTCTTCTGCACTAGTGCTTAACTGTGTTCCCACATTATAAACTGTATTTTTTTCTGTCCCTTCAGCTCACAGATATTTCTTTCAAAACATCCTTGGTGTGACTTCTGAGATCTGCATCCACTTAGCACAATGTCATTTCTACTTATTCCTTCCATTACTGTAATAAACTTGGCCATACGCATGTGAAAATCACCATTTAAAGATTTTTTTTTATTTTTGACGTGAAATTACCTCTGAAATTGCAAGAGCGAGTAGGTACCAAATAGGCAGGAATGGAAAACTCAAAAAATTTACTCTCTGTTTTGTTGGAGTTTCTTTGGGGTCAGAGATTCAACAGGAAAAACAGGATGAAAAGGGCATTTTGCTACAATCTATATTTGTTTATCCAGCAAAGAGTAATGGACAATCTGCTTAAATTCCAGTTTTACACAAGCTTTCTCTGGGTTTCATTTACAATAAAACTGAAAACACTCCAGAGGTCTTCTATTCTGCAAAACTGCGGTGCAAATAGGGAATAAATGGGAGTGCTTCGTTAATCTTTTTGACAGGACTATCCAAAAGTAAAGATTCGTCAAACACTGATAGCTGTGTGACACTTCCAAAGCTGAGAACACAAAGTGAATAATTTCATTCTTACTTCCCGCTGAGTATTTGGCAAGCCGCACTCAGGGTTTGGATAGAAGTGTTGTCAAATGTTAGCCAGGGATAGCTGATCTGCCTTGACCGTAGTGGTTGTCTCGGTTAGAAATAGGCACTATCACTTTGGACAAACTTCATGAAACAGCACATGAGTTCTGTGTACTTAGACTTTCTTGACTTGGTTTTAGTTCATAAAGGTGTAAAACATCAAGGAAGGATGCAGGACTTCTGCCAGTGGATGACTCTGCTCACCCACCTTGGGTGCACACATTGCCTATCAAAAAGGAGAAATGTCAGAGTCACTTCAAAGAATTGTTTGGGATGCAGCGTGGCATTGCTTCTCAGGCTGATGCTCAGCAATCCCAGGTTTGATTAGTACTCATAGTTCACCCCCTCCTGTGCAACCTACAGCTAAATTACTGAACAGCTCTGGGCCTCCTTCATCACTTAAGGCTAATAAGAACTAACAGGAAAACAGCAGCTGTAAGGCCTGATTCACTAATGCTTACAAACTGCTCTACAATTATTGCTCAGTATTCCTGGAAGGCCAAATTGTCAGCAGGTTGTTTACCCAGAGGAATATGTGAATGGCTTTGGCAACAAAGAGTCCCAGGAATAGATGCATTTTCAGGCTGTGAAGCTGGGTACAAGACAAAACGAGCACAGCAGGGAAGTCTGCACAAGGAAGTCCTTTGGGAAGGAGAGGGGCTGCAGAAGCTGTCCTCAGGGGCCTCTGCCAGGTCGAGGTGCTGGGAGTCCTCTCCAGAGGAAGGCTACAGAGGTTGTGTGCTTAGAGGGGTCATCTCTTGAGGTTTGCCCTTCCACCAGACCACAGAGATGGTGTGCTAGCACTTCTCTGGGCCTGCCCAGATCATACATCTGACACGCTGGGTATATCAACATGATCAGCTGCAGGCAGTTTCAAAGCTGCTTTTCAGACCAGACTCATGTGGCCACCAGCCATGGCTGGCACAGGGCACATACTCCCAGGCAGAGCAGGGAGCCTGAGCAGGGTCAAGTGCCTGCTCAGCATGTTCTGACTGCACTCCCAACAGCCCACCAGCACTCCTATTTGGATGTGCAGTGGAATATCCTCTTCTTCTGGTCGCTCTGGGCGTTGCTCTTTCCAATTCTTGCACATGTGCAGGAGCATGAATGGCCTCTTCCTTAGCATCACTCCTGCCTTGACCTACTGAATCAGACTTGTAACCACGTGCTGTAAGAGGCGTCACTGTGGTGGAGCTCTTCAGGAGTCTGTCCTGCTTCTTGCTGCTCTGTAAGAGAACAATTTACTGTCATCAATAGGACAGGGCATGTGGGTGTTCAGCAGTGAGAATTAGTGAGAAGGAAGTACATTACTTTATGGGTTTTGACATTTTTTGAACCTTCTGTAAATTTGTACCCCCAGAGTAAGATAAAAATGCCTTCTAGAACATTGTCCCTTCTGAATTGCAGTACTGAACAGATGCTCACAAGGTCATCTCCCATGTTCACCAACTTGGAATTTCCTGGGGTTGACTTTGCCAGGCAGAATCTCTTTTTCCATCTGAGTCCTGCTCTGGGCTAAGAGAAGCTTCAACTACAACTTAATTCACTGAGCTAAGAAGTTATGTTTGTTCCCACACTGCCTCACTGGGAAATTTGCAAATTCATTATAACATCCAGTCTACAGCCCACACTGCTCACTAATCATTAGTTGTTTGTTCTTTTTATCACATAATCAGAGACAAATGATTGGTGTTGGAAGAGATCTCTGGAGCCCCAAGGTGCTCTTATATTCACAACCAATGCCATTCTGCAGGGGTGTTTTAACTCACAAAGCTAGTCTGAGAAAGTATCTTGCTCTCTGGTAGTTTCTTTATATTCACCCACATTGTGTCCATTTTCATCTGTCTTCTGTCTCCCACCTTGACTGTAAACTGTGGGACACAGCCTTTTTGCCCTGTGTCCCTACACCACCTGGCACAGCAGTGTCATGAGAGCTCTTCAGAGCTCTGCTGTGAACAGAAACATGGGGCACTTTTCCCTTGGGGGGAGCTGCTTGCTAGATGTTGTTGTTATTTGAATCTCAGAGCCCAAAAAAAGTTGTGAGTATTGGGAACTGAGGCTGCTCAGGGAATAACAGGACAATGCTAAGAAGCAAGGACTGGCAATATAAGTTACTATTCATGAGTGCAGGGCTTTAGTTAGCTGCATGAGAATATGGACTATCCATCGTAAGCCACACAGGGTGATTTAACTAAACACAAGGATTTGAGCTGTCTGTGTCAACCTCCACAGAAAAACATTGACCCTGAAACCCAAAATTTTCCGGGTCAAATGCACGTCAAGGTAATGTGCCAGTGGCTGTCAGTTCCAGGGCATCCAAAGCATCAGTTTCCTGAAGGTTTTATGTAAAACAGCGTGCTAGCAAGTTGCCAAATGTGAAACATTAAGCAACTTTTGGACAGCTTTTTTAAATTCCTCCATAAAATTTGCCATTTCAAAGTACTGAATGTCTCTGTATTGTTGCTGCAAAGCATGCTATTCATGTGGAATCTCCTCTGCCTGCAGAATGAGCTGGTTCATATGGATGTCATCAAGCTGTCAGCAGAGGGAACAGCGATGCAGGGGCCAGAGGGGCTGCAGCTGCAAACGCTTGGTAAGAGCCCAAGTCCTTGCCATGCTGATTAATTACTGACACAAAGCCTCTAATCAGTCATTCTGGGAAATTAAATCGGGAGCAGGGTGTTGAGATGGAGAGGAGCTAGAGGAGCTTTATGCCTCTTTGCTTTCTTCATGTGGTAGGGCAAACTCTGTCTGGAGCAATGACCACTAACTGAGTCAAGTTTTGCTGGTTACATATTGCCTTTGCTTGCATAAAGAGATTAATTGAACATTAATTCAAAGAGGTTCCATTTTACTGGGCTATCTCTGTGTGGATAAGGCACAGGCATTACCTGTATATGTCAAAACTAAGTCAGTTTTGTTCTTACTGTCAGACATTGATCTGGACTGGCAAAATCAAGGTGAAAAGCAACCTCTGCCCTTTTTTGGGTGCACAGCTCACCCAGCCAGAGCTGGGACATGCTTCTTTGGGTTTGGGCTCTGTAAAAGGACAGCATCTATTCTGAGTTACTATGCTAGGCTCCCTCCATACAAAGTGGAGTCAGTGCAGTCCTTCTAGGCTGAATCCTCTCATCCTGATCATCCTGCATTTGAGAAAGGATGGGATGAGTCAGCTCTTGGAGGTCCTTACACAAGGAAGTCCTTGAGGAATCCCCTTATCATCCTTCTACACCTGCTCTTGACTGAGAAGATGGGACCTGTGTTTGGAGGATGCTCTGCCTCTGTGTTTCTAGGCTAGTAACTGCTGAACAGTTTGTGGGAAGCTTTGCTGTGCCACATAGGTTGCAAGAAAGCAGCTAAAGCAGCACACTGCAGAACTCTCAGGGGCTTTGGGATTATTTATTAGTGTTACCAGGAAATGGATTTTCAAAGACTTGTCTTGAATATTTAACAATCCACTTGAATGTTAAAAATGCAGATGGTATTAGAGAGTTGAAATTACTGTAAAAATTCCTTTGAGAACTACATTTTGTTAACATTAAAGACATAATGCCTGTGCAGAAAGTTGTCTGTAACTGTGTGCTTCTGAGCCTTGTCTGTTCCTCTTTCTCGTCTGATGGTTGCTGGGGATGTCCCTGCTGATAGGGACAGCTTCACGTAGCTCTGGCCCTCGACAGACATCCCAACTTCTCTCAAGAACCCTGCTGAAATTTTCTTTCACCAACATGTGAACTGGCTTTCTTGGATGATGCTGCATCTGCCTCAGGAGCAGAAGCCACAGTCTCAATGAGTCACATCCTGTTGTGGTTGACACCTGTTTTAAACACAGCCCACAATGTTGCACAATTCAGGGCTTTTGACATTAACAGGATACTTCTGTGCCTAGCAGAGGATTTCTTCCCAAATAACATTCTTTGCTATTGGCTTTACTGAAGTAAGCCTGCTAGATGGATTCTGAGTTAAGGGCAAAAGGAGCACAGGAAGGTATGATGTGGTGTTTCCTCTCTGGGCTCTTTTTTGCATGGGAAACTGCTTACATTTTTGTGGATACTAAACAAACAGAAAAGATCTGTTGTTTTCCGGATGGGCCATATCCCCACAAGGTTTACATTTGCACCAGGCATTTTCAGTTCTTACCAAAATGAATCCCAGGCTAAACTGCTCTTCCAGTTCCTTTCTGGTTCCTTCAGTTCCTTTTCTCTGTGTTGGGTTTTCAAATTTCAGGTCCTGGGGACAGGCACAGCTTGGAAGGTTTAGCAGAAAGGGTGGCTTTGATTTCTTATGGCAGCCTTTGGCTAATAAATCACTTCTGAAAATGCAGGCAGTGTATGTTTACTACAGGCAGGGAGCATGTGTTGGCCAGCTGAACCAATTCTCTGTCTGACAGACCTTTCTTCTGTTAACAGGCTGTGGGACATCGTTTGATTTTCACAAAAAGATAGACTATTTGTTTCTCATTGGTACCGAAGAGGGAAAGATCTATAAGGTAGGAATTATTTCTTTATCCTTTGTTTTACATCTTCTGACCAGACCATGTGTGTCTTTCAAGTTCATCATCTGAACTGTTTGCTCAGGTGGTAACAAAGTACAGCTTCAGAGCCTGGTCCTGCCCTGGGATGCCTGTGGTGAGCCTGAGACCAAACCAACTCTGCAGAAGGTCACAGGGAGCTCTCTGCACAGACCTAATTAAGACCCTATTTTGCAGAAACATTTTTCATGCAAACTGCATCCCAGAAAATGCTTTGCGGATTGCAGCTGTGCAAGTGAAGTGCTAAGTAGGATCAGAGGAGAAGTTAAAAGGCATTGATCCTCTGTTCTCCTGACTGGGGAAATGGCAGGAAAAATGTCAGCTCTTTTCCTTTTCAGACCTGGTATCCTGTGAGCAGTGAGGCTAATGAAGCTGTATTTTCTATGGATTAGTGTCCTGCAGCCCTTCCCTTCCACATTTACATGGAATCATTTAGGTTGGAAAAGACATCTAAGATCTTTCCAGATCCTTTTCCACTTTCTCCTTGCTCTCCTATCTCCAGTCCATTGCTACATACTCTTAACCTTCCTCCTGCTGATCACCCCATGCTGTCCCCAGCTCAGTGATCCCACCTCCATGCTGTGTAACCCTTGGTTCCTGCAGACAGTGCTGGCTTCCTCCCCTCCTGCAGCCTGGTGCCTTGTGCCCAGTGCCAGCCAGGAGCTGTTGGGCAGCCACCTCCAGCCATGTGGTGAGGGCAGCAGCCAAGCTGTCCTTGCTCTTCCCACACTGGGGCACTGCCCAGATGTTTATACTCGGTGGGCACCACTTTTCATAGAATGTGTAAGACCTTAATGGTGCCACATCCACATGCTGACAGCTTTGGCTGAAAATGCCAGTGAGGGCAAAAGTTGTTTGTGAAGAGAGATGAGCAGAGAGGAGGACACAGGCATAGTGTTTTCTTAAGAAATTGAGTGAAAAATAGGAAGTTTTGAGTTCTGCTGTATTTAGCCTTGAAAATAAAGCCAGTAGCTCCTTACTAATACAACTGTTATTTGCACAGCATTCTTCTGAGCTGGCTCTGGTGCTCTGTTAAATCTGTAGCCAGAGCCCTTCAACGTGGGGCCTGGACTATCACCAGGAGGCTGACCTGCAGAGCAGGTGCATCCAGCCATCCCTTGAGGATGATGTAAACTCCTTCCCCATATCCCACCTGCAAATGAACCTGAAACAGAATAAGAACCCAAAGGAAATCACATTCTGAAGTCAGTATCAATCATTTAGGCAAGATGTACTTAACAAATATGTGTCCCTTGCAGAGGGATGATGCTGATTGAAGTCACTCCCTCTGCCAGGCAGTATCTAGGGAGGATTTCTGAGTAGTGCTCACTTGTTTTGGACAAGACAGGTGCAGAAGGGAGGTGGGAGGAGTGGGCAGCTGAGCTGTTGGACAGTGAGTAGGTGCAATGTTTTTTTGTTGATGCTTTCAGGGTACACAGCCTCCATATGGTCATGGGCAGATGTTCTGACTTGTCAGGTCACCCACAGGAGTTGGTACCTGGGTATTGTACTCTAAATTTATGGGTCTGTTGTGTCTAGTCCTGATGAAAAGGCAGTAAGGAAACACAGTTTTAAGTTCCTCTGTGCTTGGGTGAGTGGTGGATGTGGGTGAGTTTGGTAGTGGATGTCAGTGTGAGGTGGGGGCCACCAGTTACCCATCAGGGCAAATAGCCAGCCTGGCGTCCTGGCTGAGTTGCATAGGAAAGGAAATTCTTCACGGAGGAGCACATGGACATGTGGTCATGGACAGGAGCACATGGACAGGACAGAATTTGGCAGCATTACGCTGACAAATTTGTAGGTGTTTCTGCCTTGGATAGTCTTCAGTGAAACTAGGACTAGGATGAGGTTTTAAGATAAGCACTTATCCCAGCCGTGAAGTCATGCAGATAATTTAACACTTGTTGGGTGGACAAATGTAGAGAGATACTGTTAGATAGGATCTTCTCTTTCATTGTCAGGGTTACTGGTCAGCACTCTTGCACTGGTGAGCCTCAGTGAGAAGTGAGACCACTTCACATTGTGCAACAGAGCCCTATAAAGCTTCTGGTGTGCCCATGGGCAGGAAGAGCCTGTCTTTAATCAGATTATAGGGGTTAGCACAGGAAAAGAAATCTTGTGTCTAGCATGAGCATGTTTCTATAGTATCTGCAAAACACATGGGGAAGAGTGCTTGCACCCCTAGCATGCCCCAAGAGCCTGCTATAAGCAGTTTAAAAAGTTTTGTGGTCAGCTGCTGCTCCAGACATTTCTCAAGGACTACCATGCACCTTCATCACCTGCTTTCTTGAAGCACTGCACCTGAACCCATTACTGGAGCTACCTGTGGACTGCCTCCACAGCTTCTCTCCACTCAGATCCTGGGAACAGGGACAGTGCCACAGTAGCCTGAGCAACTCTCCTGTCCTGTGGCTGCACAGGGCAGGAGTGACCTGCACAGATCTCTCTGCTTCATTTGCATATGGAGTGAGAGGGACAGACTCCTTACATGTGTCTGAGTCGGGGATCAAACATGGGCTGCTCTCCACATGGGCTGAATTTTACGTTATTTATTAAATGAATTGAAAAGTGAATTCCAGGGAAACTTTTTCCCCGCCAGAGACCAGGCATGCCCACAAATAGCATGATAATGTGTTAATTCTTAGGCTGCAGGACAATTATGGTGAAGTTCTGAAAATGGCTTAGTTAATAGTGTTTCTGAAGCCAAGAAATCATTATCTAAATTACACACAGACCTATCTATTGCCCTTTTATGTAGAGGAGAAAGTGTTTCTGCATTAATATGGTTCTGTAATACAATTCTGAATGCTTCTTTGCATACCTTATTTGCTGTTTAGGAATTTTTCAGCTTTGGTATCAAAAAGTATGGTCTCTGTGATTTGTGTTGAAACACTGTGACTTCAAGTCTTTGGTTAGAATTACTTCTAATAAACACGCCTTCAACAGAAAAATTGTGAGAAGATTTGAATACCTTCACGTAAGAAAGGTTTTGGGTTTTTTCAGTCTTTGGCAGTTTTCTTGAGAGTATAACAAATGAATATAATAAAACCTGGTGCAAGACTGAATAGAAGAAAAGGTTATTCTAATTTTAAACAAAACTAATTTCACTCATACTTTTTCTCTCATATTGCATCCCAGAACATTTGTATCTTTGTGTTCAGGACAGGAATATTATTATTACAGATGACAAAGGATACTGGCTGTTGAATCCTTATCACATCTCTTGAGTTTTCCTGAAATGAGGATGACAAACTGGTTTCTGGACAGGCTCTGGCTTCCAGTGACCCTTTAGTAAGAGAAAGATCACTCCCCACAGTGTCTAGTCTTGATTTGTCTTAGGCAAAGTTGTTTTCCTTGCCTGGGTATTTTATGGCTTGGGTTCTGTTCCTTATCTTCTCACCACCTTATCTTTGGGGCTCCTGTCTGTGTTCTGTCTGGTTGTCTAATTTTGGACTAACTGCAATTACCACAGGTTCTTTCTTTTACCATTTCCTGTTGTTTCTCCCAAGGTGTTCATGTGTCTCAGTTTCTACTTGTAAGCCTCCTGCAAATCGTGGCATTTCTGTTACAGACCTCTACAAGCAGTCACTGAGCTAAAACCCAACCTCTTCTGCTGCAGCTGGTAACAGCCTGTCCACAACAACACGGAACACATTTGTGTCAGTGGTTTCTGAAGAGCAGCTGGGTGTCCTGAGCTGCCTGGCAGTGCCAGTGTTAGGCTGTACTTTCTTTCTGTTGCCAGATACAAATCTTCTCTGAAAAATAGTTGATTTTTGGATTTCTGTATTGCGTAAGCTCTCAGTGTTCTTGTTAGTGAACTGAAGAAACCCTCTGCCTTATAAGGATACTAACAGCCGTCCATTCACTGGGTATGTGGGAGAGTTTTGTGTCAGACTAACGTCTAGTGTAAACTGAAATGCTGTTAATGAAGATTATTCATAAGTTTTGTGTCCTCAGAGTTCTCCTTTTCTCACGGTATTCCTCCCCCATGTTTTGTAGTCTTGTCAACAGTCATCTTTGACTTGTTTCCTGTATTACTGTAGACGTATTTTTGCTCTTCTGTCTCATCATAAAAATGCTGTTTACCATTCAAACGCATCTACCTTCATTTAAGTAGGAGAAAAACACTCTCAGCATATTGGAGCAGTGCTCTAGAGGATCAGACAGGCTGCACAAATGCCTTCGCTCTGAATCTAGTCATCCTCTTCAAAGCTCTCCTGTCAGGACTTAGGTGTCACATATTCCAGTGGTTTTGTTTGCATCCTGACGTGTCTAATAACTGTAGGGTTCTTGAACTGAATAATAGGGAAAGACTTTACCAGCAGTTCTAGTTAGTTCTTAAACTCTTTTTGTTTGTTAAAGTCATACTTCTTTTCTGAGGTTTTTCTTAAGTTTGTGGTGTTTGTGCAAAATGCATCGTGGGAAGAATGCAGCCCTATTTTGCACTCAGAGACAATGATAAAGGTTGTGGTGAATGTGGTGTAGGGCTGGCAGGCACTGACAGAACACAATGGATGCCTTTAGGCTAAAGCAGGCATTCAAGGTTCATTTCTCACAAGGGACACGGGTGGGAATCTGCCCTACAGAAACCTTTCTGCTGCTGATTTCATAGAAAAAAATGTAGATCCTTTTCCTGTCATGCAGACTGCAAAGCCAGTGCTGTGGGTCAGCACATCCCAGAGCATGACGGATCTCCTGTACCAATGCCAGAGCTGCACTGATCAAGGGCTCATCCCCCACAGGGCTTTGGAAACAGGACACTGAGCATTACAGTTCTCTTGGAGGCAGACAAATCTGGTTAAGATCTCATTTTTCAAAGTTCTCAGGTATTAGGGACCTTCAATCCACACACTTGAAAGGACAGATGGATAAAGCAGCTTCTCTGTTGTGTTAATTACTCGTGACCCATTCTGTCTGTTCCCAGCAAAGTCACTTTCAAAACAAGCCAAGTGGTGATTTTCCTGATGGCTGAACATTAAGAATATGAAGTAAGGTTATGAAACATGACACTAAAGGAGATTTCTGTCCCACAATTAAATGCAGGGACAGCAACTCAGAGTATGCAACAAACTATTAGCAAGTTACAGACACTGTCATTGAATCTCAGTGGGACATGAGCAACTTTCTTGTTTTGCTTCCTACCACAAAAAGCCTCCTAGGGCCATAAGAGCTGCTGCTGTGTGAGTGGTTTAGCACCCTTAATCCAATACCTACACCAGTAAACACGTCTGAGTACCCAGACAGTAAGTGTCACTTGTAATAAAGAGTTAAGCCTTATTATTAGTTAATGCTTTGGTTTGCAAGAATTAAAGTCATGTAACACTTCTGTAATGCTGCTACTTGGGCAGATGATGTGGATGATATGCATTCAGTAAAGAGTAATGAAAGGTACTGGAAAGTCATTGGTGTGACAGTACTGAGGCAAACCAGCTCTGAGTTGCTGTGTGGATACAGCTTGCATGTGAAAACAAAAGCAAAAGGACATTTGGTGTGAGATGTGGTCCTTGTTGCTGGTGAAGGAAGCCTCTAGTGCACTTGGAGGGGAGGTTTGGGGAAGATAACATAATTTTTCTGTGTACACAGAACTGACAGGATCTGAATCAAGTTTCCTTACAGCCACGTAGATTGTGATTTCTCCCTGATTCATAAGCTCACAAACAAAGTGACTTTTCCAAGGGTCCCAGGTGTTTTCCAGCTATTGTAGACATCCTACGTTTTGCCATTCAGCAGCACCCACAGCTGTGATGCTGCTGGTCTGTCCCTCACATGTGTTGTCCAGTTCACAGGCTGCTGTTGGCTGGGATTCAGAGGGGCCCCCTGGCCCATTGAGGATGTGCCTGAACCCTGGACAACCCTTCTGAGAAGTCATAAGTGGCACAACAGTAAGGGCTGCAGAGCTCTACAATGGGGCAGGCTCTCTGACCAGCCTGTCCAGGCTGGTGGCAGGGAAAGGACTTTAGGCATGTTTCCAAAGTCCTTAGAGTCAAAGGATCTGGTAGGACATTCCTGTGCTGAGAGCACTGTTACTGGAGGTTTTAACTGTGACACTTCAAATGCACACAGAGCTCCTGAGCAGCATGAGGAGTACTCCCCTGCCTTTCCTGTGAACCTTTTACACAGGAGAGACACAGCAGGAGCCAGGCTGGCAGCAAGGCAATGTAGCTCCCACAGTGGAGAATGGTCTCTGGGACGTGGCTCTGTAAACCCAACCAGACAATTTCTATTCCTATCTCTGTGTATTGGAGAAGGGAGCAGGATCTTGCTGCAAGTGGGGTGAAACAGCTAAATTACCGATTTTCTGTAGCATCTCTGGGTACCAGCCACCTCTTCCCAGCCAGCCCAAAAGATCCTGGGAAGCCATATGAGTATTCAGAGGCATCTTTCTGCAGGAATTTAAGCTTCAGGAGGTCTAGCTCTGATTACTGACTAGTTCTTTCCATCGTAGTGTTCAAAAAGCTATTCAAGCCAGTTTCTGGATGTGTTTGATGCCCATCACATGGCCGTGGACTCAATCAGCTGGAATCCCTTCCACTTGAAAGTCTTTATTTCCTGCAGCTCTGACTGGACAGTCAAGATCTGGGATCACACCATCAAGTAGGTCGTGCTGGGTCCTGGTGTGGGTGAGGAGGTCCAGCCTGACATGTCAGCTGCACATGTTGACTCTGCTTGTACCTCAGGCTCACTTTCCCTCACAGGTGTTGATAATGATAGTTGCTTTTTAATTTTCTGAGTCTAATGACTCAGGTTGGTACTCCCCAGGTATGACATATAAGACTTAGCATCAGATGCCCCAGGAACTTGCCAAGCAAGTAGCTCAGGACAGAGCCTGACTGCTTCATTTTGGACCTGGCTTTCTTCAGGCAGGACCTACTGTGGCAGAGCAATGCTACAGAGAAATGTCAGGGACTGGCTTCTAGCCTCAGGAGCCAGAAACCTCCTAAAAGCCAAAGAAGCAAAAAGAAATAGGAACACTTTAAAATATGGAATGAAGTTCAGGGTTAGTGGTTAAGGAATGCCTGGTTTCAATCAGGAAATTGATTTTGTTGTAAATCAGTCAGAGTCAAATATTTCCTGTTGCCAATACCGCTGTAATATTCAATGTTGTTGCCACAAGTCCAGAGAAGGGAGTTCATTTTTTCTCATATGATTATTAATATTAACCAGAGAGATTCTGTCTTGTGTGTGTTGGGGAGAAGCTTTCTAAAGCTTTTCAGAAAGAAAGACAGAAAGAAACATGCTGTGTCTCTTCTCACGGCAGCAGGGCAAATCCTGATCTATTTATGTTGATGCTTAGCTTTGCTTTGCCTTTGGCTCAGACCCTGGATATTATCTGACATAGAGAAATACCCCACCTCCCACTTCTGCAACATCCAGGTGTTCACAGCTCAGTGTTACATTTCCAGTGTGGAATGTTTTTAAATGAATTCTTCTCTCTGTGTCTTTTTTTATAGGACTCCGATGTTTGTTTATGACCTGGGTAATGCTGTAGGGGATGTTGCATGGTCTCCTTACTCCTCCACTGTCTTTGCTGCAGTCACCATTGATGGCAAGGTAAGAGGCTGGGAACAGCACTGCTCTGATTTGAGCTGAGAGAAAGTCAAAGGAGATTAGAGCTGAGCATGGGAATGGGTCAGCCTGAGCCTGGCCGAGCATATCAGGGAGCTGCAGATCCCCCACCAGCAGGAAACCACCACACTGACAGGCTGAGTTGGCTGCAGCCTGCCTGAGCTGCCTGCTCCTGTATGGCAGGGCCATTTGGGTAGCTCTAGGCCCTAAAACTATTAATTCCCTTTTGCTCAGTCTGATTACAGAGGACACAGAAGTTCTAAAGCCACAAAGAGGAGGAAACCTGGGCAGCAGCATTTCTTACTCTTTCCCCTACTAAGATCTACCACACCCTTACAACCAACAGGGCCAGAAATCTCTCAGCTGCAGCCCAGTCATGCAAACAGCTGATGTTACATCACAAGTCAGAGTGTTTTTAGGTGCTGAAGATCAGCTGCACATCTCACTGCAGCCTTGATAAACCCATCAGAAATGCAAGTGGATCTTCTTCTCTAAGCACAGGAGCTTCTATAAGCTCCACCAACTTCTAGCATGGGCAAGCCAAACCTCCCTTCAGTCCTAATTTGCTCCTTTTACTCCAGGGAAGGAGGTACTCAGAGCACAGAGAGGAGAGCAAGGATCAGGCTGCTTTCTCCTATGCTTTCCTGCCTTTGGCATACATATCCCTGAGCATTAATCTCTCACTCCTTCTCAGAGCAGGTGTTGCAAATGCACACAGGTCCACCCTGCTCTCCTGTTAGCCATGTCAGTGCAGGTGTGCAGTTTGGACGTGGTAGGATTAAAACACTAAATGTCCTCAATATGAAATCCCCAGCACATCCCTGGGGATGGAGAGATGATGATGTTCCAGATCAGAGCTCCCCTGTGAGCTGACATCAGGGCATTGGTTTTGAACTTTCAGGGCATAGAGAAACAATAGAATAAAGTGCTTATACACTTATACTGATATTACAAAATCAATTATAATAATATGCCCAGGGTCAACCAATAGAACTTTGTTCCAATTAAATAAAATCAACATTTTCCCACTATGTGAGGCTGTCTTCAAGAGTAGTAGTTTGATAATGAACTCCTTAGACCAGTCCTAATATTGAGATTATGGCAGTTATATTTTTGCCTCTAGCAAAAATCCATCCACTGCATTGAGTAGCTCAGATGGTTAATTTGGGCTTGACAAGTAGCCAGGATGTGTAGCTATCCATCAATACTGGTTTAGTACTGTAAGATCATATTGCTCTGTTACCGTGGGCTTTAAGTTTAGCTAGTATAAACTGTAAAGTCTGTGCAGTTTGGTCAAAATTATTCTAACATAAGGATGGCCTTTACGTATTTCCATCATTGAATTCATGCCTTGGCTACTTTATTGCAGTTTAACCTTTATGTCAGAGCAAGAAAACAATTTCGCTGATACGGTGGCTCAGGCTGTGAGTTTGTTTCTCCCAAGCTATGCAATAGAAATCTCTTCACTGGGTCATCTGGTCTCCCTGGAAAGCTCAGGATGCCACAGCCTACAGGAAGTAGTGTTGATGCTCTTCCCTCATAGTCAGAGTCAGGACTGGGTCCTTTTTTTGTGGCTCTGTCCTTCCCCACTCTCCCACATACCAAATGAAGGGCCTGCATGAAGGCAGTGAATGCATTCAGTGCATCAGTCACATCCTCTGACTTGTTTTCCACAAGTGACATTGTGTGTGCCCTCAAACCTTGCAAGGGTTCTGCTGACAGCCGCAGCTTTGATTGAGTGCTGGGGTATGCAGGGCAGAGAGCTGTGGGTACTCCAGATGTGTTCCTAGCTGTGGGGAAGAAGATGGAGGTGGAGATACAGGCAGGGATGCATCCTGGCCTGCATGAGCAGATGGAGGGGAAATGCTCTGTGTTCTTGCATTTCTTACTCATGTGGTCAAGTTTTGGCAGTGATAGTTCATCTCTAGGGAGGCTTCATGCCACTCACTTGGGTTTCTTTCTCTGAGCTTTACGTAATGCAGAGAAACTGCTGTGGACTTGGCAGGAGTTTAGGCCATGGGGTCTTCCCATCCCACCCACAGCTTATCCTAGCCACAGTAGCTGTAGCATCCATGGATCTGGAGTTTGTATGAGCCTACTGATAAGGCTCTGTTACCACGAGCCTGTTTGACTTGACAGCACTGCACCTAGGGCGTCTCACCTTGGCCATCCTTGGATCTAATTCCGTAATCCTAAATAGCACCTAATGTAGTTAATCTAATTCTGCTTTATGCCTTTTGTCCTAAACTGAGAAGAGTGGCTATCAGCCAGGAGCTGGGCTCCTAGCAGGACAGGTCCAGGCAAGATCTGCCTTCCCATTAGAGTAGGCTGGCCAAGACTGATAATGGTAGAAATACTGGGCTTCTCTGTTAGCTACTAACCATGCTAGCTGCAGCAGGGTGTATCTGAGACATAGCTTAGTTTATATTGTTGAACAGAACCTTCTAGATCTGCAGCAGAAGTGGAATAAGTAGTTGTTTGCAGCCTTTTCAATTCTGGACATATTCCACTTTGTAGCAAAGTGCACTTCTTGTGAATAGCTCAGTGCCTCTCAAAGGGCAGGCTCCATTAATACTGGGAAAAAAAGAAATCTACATTAACAGGATGTTCTATGATTCTACAGAACAGAAAAATACAGGACATGAAGCCAGAAAATAAAACATTGCGGCCTCCTGTTCGCAAACAGCCCCTATCTTGGCATCTGCTCATAATCATGCCTGCAAAATGTGAAGGTTGCCTGGAGGTGGTTTTAAAATCAGGCCCTAATTGTAAGTCTTCAAGAGATACCTGGCATGTTTTGTAAAACACTCTTCATTATTCAAGCTGATACTGCGTGTCCAAAACGTGTATGAAGCCTCTCAGACTGACTTGGAAATGTGGGCATTTTAGAATATAAAAATTTCTCAATCCCCATGAATCTAGGAGGTGGGTATTTAACAAAAGCTGTAAATATCAGGGCCATTATGATAAAATGTGTCTGTTGGCAGCTGGGCATCTGCTTTGGACAGCTCTACCTCTTCATAAATAATCCAAGTGTGCACATTCTGCCGCTGGTGCAGTGGATAGTAACTGCTACTACTGGTCTCCATCATGTTCTGGTTAATTTCCTTAGTCTCCCTCTCTTCTTGCTAATCATTTTATTCCAGAACGATGATAAACAGAGTTTCATAAAGGAGAACACCTTGTGTTGTAAATGGTAAAAGAAATAAAAGTGGTAAATTAGGAAGAAGGCTAGCTGGGATGAGACATTTGCTTTGCAAATACTAAAAAAAGGAGGTGGATTTGAATACCTGGACACCAACACTTAGGGTACAGGGAATATGGGGATATTGGTCAGCTTGTTGTAAGGACAGAGGGCAGAGAAATGGAAAGGATGGAATGCAATCCTGCAGCATTCAGCAACACTTGCTTTTGGGAGTTTGCTTTAAGTCCATCTCAAACTTAAGTTTAAAGAAAAAAAAAAACAAAAACAAACCAAACATGTAAAGATGGGAATCATATCTGAACTTCCCTTTTTGGGCTTCTTTTACTTACTTTCCTTAAAAAAGGAAATGGTGTTGGCATCTCCTCCACTTGCCTGCGTGCAGAATTCATGCATGAATTGTTACCCCTGCTAAAAAAGCCAAAGACACTCATATCACAAGTGTTCTCCTGGCTGAATCCCAGGCTGTGATAACAACTGCCCTATGCAATGGCTGTGATGGTGTGGTCAAGCTGGGCTTGTTCACCCTGGAGAAGGGGCACAGCAGCTTGCCAGTACCTACAAGCAGGTTGCTGAGAAGTTCAAGCCAAGCTCTTCACAGCAGCACATGAAGTGATGATGAATCACAAGAGCTGAAGTGAGTCAAAATGAGGGGTTTGGGCTGGCTATATGGAAAAACTTTAATTCTGAAGGCAGTCAAGTAATGAAACAGCTTGCCCAGAGAGGCTGTCCTGTCTCTCTTCATGGAGGGCTTCAAGACCAGATTATATAGAGCCCTGAGCAATCTCATCTGTCCTCAGAGTTGGTCCTTCTTTAGGCAGAAGGTTAGAGACTTCTGTGAGTCTCTTCCAACCTGACTTTCTTCTATGACACTATGAAATGTGAAAAGGAGCATCCCATGGGATTTGCAACAGGCTTGGGGGCATGCACAGAGTACAAGTTCATTTGCTCTTGTGTTTTTGTGGGCTCTGTTCTTCATTTCTAGTGCAGCAAGAGGAAGGTGATGTTATAACCCTCTTTGATAGCCTCAAGATAATTGCCATCCAAGTGTTCACTCTACAGAGAAAAGTGGTCTGATGTATGCTCCAGGGCTTTTCCCCATAAGTGAAGCTGTTGACCTTTCAAGATGTGAAATACTTGGAATAACCCAGACCTTCAGGAAATTAGTTAATGGTTTGTGCTGCTGCTCAGGAAGCAAGTGTGCTCTTTCCTGCTTATATAAACTTACTGTACTGTTTGTACAACTGTTTTGAATGAGAAGTCTTGAAGACCAGCATTCTGTTGTATGTCACTCATATACCAAGGTTATTCTGCTGGCTGGTCTTGATGCCCATCCTTTCTCAGCTAGGAGAGAAGCACTTGCTTAGTGCTGGCATGTGTGTGTGTGTATAAAGCAATTTGCAGAAATTTGCTGCCCATTTAGCATTGACTGGAAGCAAAAGCCAACCTCTATCTTTAAAGCATGAACAATTTTGCAGATAAGAGGCTTGTTAAACCTTTCAGGTTTGCAAATATTTCCCTGGATATTTTTTACTTAATCCTTCCTCTCCTTGTAGGGCATAAATCAAGGGTGCCAGCAGGCCTCTCATCAGTTGATGATTTTGCATGAGGTGTCAGGACAGTGAACATGACTACAGATGCCCCTGCTGCATCCAAGTAATTCCCTCTACCCTTCTGCAGTAACCCATGGGGTTTTTCCATGCATTATGGAGCCACCACTAGCTCTGCAGGGCTGGGGCAAGGTCTTTCCTGGCTCTCTGCATCATGGCCAGGACAACTGCAGGGGTGTAAAAACACTAAATGTGCATGAGTCTCTTTGCCGTCACCCAGAAAGACCTTTGAGTAGGCTGAAGTGGGTAGGAGCTTTCTTAAAATGGCTTTGAAATTGTTTTTGCAGTGTAAGTGGTTGTTTCTTGTAAAACTTCATTTTCTTCTGCTACAAAACCTAAAAGGCTCATTCTTATTCCCTGCTGAATCTTTGAGATTGATGTGGACTGCTGGAGAGTCAGCTTTAGAACAAGGTTCTGGTGGCATGTCAGTGCTCAATGAGATAGATGGTCAGAATCCTAGAATTAATGCTGCCTCCACTTTGTGCCAATTAGGCTGTTCCCCATTCTCCTCCCACTGCCACCAGACTCTGTGCATTGTCATTTCTCTTCCCTAGAAGCTGTTTTTAGGAAATAAAGCTGGGCCTGGAAGACTTTGGTTTGCCTTTGCAGGCTCCGAGCCCTCACTTCTATCCTGATGCAGCTCCCATCCCATCACAGGGTGATCTAGTGGGCTCCAAGCCTCAAGATGTGCATCCTGTCTCAAGATCAGACATCTCAGGACACTACTGCTCACATCCATTAGCTACTGGTTGCAGGTGAGGTGACTTTGTCAGCGTGGTAGTTGGTTTCAGTGCAAAGTCAAATTTAAGCTGCTTTTGTCAGTGGCTTTGCAGGAATTTTTTCTTACATAGAGGCTTACAGGCCAGTTTTTCATTACTAAAGATACTGCTCTTTCAGGTTGTGAAATCCAGCATTTTGACAAAACTGATCTGCTGAGATTAACTAGTTCGTTCAGCCACATAGGAACCAAGTTTGCCTTTTTCTGCTTCGTGGATGTGTGAATCAAAGAAATTACTGTGACAGCATCTCAAAAGATTTTGTATGTTGATTCATCTGTTAGATTTTGCGTAAAAACCTACTGGGGACACAGAGTCCATTAGGAGAATCTGCAAGAGATTGTGAAGCTGCCCTGCTCTGCTCTTAATTGCTAGCTACTGCTAGGAATAGGTCCTCCTTAAGTTTGAATTTGCAAGTTTGGACTTCTGGCATTTTGGCCACTGAGAGCCTCCAATTGTCTGTCAAATCCTTCTGCACAGAGATGGCAGCTCCTGAACCTTGATCTTTATTCCTTGGCATTTTATAATGACCTGAAATCTGTGCTGGTTCCTTTTAAATGCCAGTCTCCAAACCATGACAGTTCAGTATCTGCCTTGTGAGCAGCTTTGCTGGCCTGCCTTGGGGTGCAGGTGGGAGAGAGTGGTGACTGCCTCTTCCATCAGACTCGATGCTGCTCTTGTCCATGCCCAACCTCCAGTGCTGACTCTCCCTGCCAGGGCATAGCCAGGACCCTGCCAAACTGTGAACTGATGAAGCTTGGTCATAGTGTATGAGGACTTAATTCCAGCCTGACATCAGGGACTGGGCTGTGGTCTCATCAGGGAGAGTGCAAGGGAACTGGCACAGATGGGTGTATTCAGGTAGCACAGCCTTGGGAGATTTGCCCTGGGGCACTTAAAGAACTGGTTGAAACAGTCTCCCTGTTCTGTATCAGGTATTTGTGACAGGATGGCAGAGTAGGGACGTGTCAGAAGACTGGAGGAAAGACTTTGGCCAGTATTCAGGACTGTGACAGTGCAGCAGAGATTAGGCAGCCTAAATAGGCTATCCAGAAAGATCCTGGGACAAATAATTGATTGCACTATTTGTGAGCACTGATAGATCAAGGAACAGGCAGTCTAGTAAGGCTTTACTAAGGCCATATCCCATAAAACCAATCTAATACTGATCTTAAGAGTAACAGGCCTGGTAGATCCGAGGAAGGGGATGTAACACATGCTTACAGGTTGACTTCAGGAACACTGTTTTATCCAGATCAGGAAGGCTTTCAGAGGAGAGCCAGGTGACTGACAAGGAATTTAGCTTGGATAGACAAGTGCTTTCTTGTAAAGCAGTGTCTTGGGATTTCCAGAAGAAGCCAAATGGTCCTCATCTTGTCTGAATGAACAGCAGCTCTTCTACATACTGAGGCTTTGATTTCTTAGTGACTCCTGGGAGCTGAGTCAAATCACCCAAGGCTGATGCTGTTTTCCTACCATGTCAAATTGGGAATGACCCAGTTCTTACTGAGTGAGGTAAAGATGAGAGATGGAGGCCTACAGTGAAGCAGCAGTTCAGTCAGGTGACAGGCATTCTGTTCCCTGCTGTGTCATGTGCCCTGAAGCAGTGGGCTGGGATGCTGCAGGACAGAGGGATGTGTTTAGCCCTCTCCCTTACCCCAGAACATGCAGCTGACTCCTGGCTGGCTCAGCCCAAAAAGTAGCTTTCATACATGCCTGCTCATCCTGCAAGCTCAAAGCTACCTCTGAACATACCTGTAACAGAGCTGGGGCCTGTTCTTTCACCAGTAGCATGAAAGTGCTGTGAAAGCCCATTAATATTATGATCTGCTTGGTGCTAGGATCAGGACTGCTGAGAACCAGGGTTCCTGTGTTGTCATTGCAGAAGCAGGGAGGCAGTGAATGTTTTCTGAGTCAGGTCTCCTTTCCTTCTGCCAGGACTCTGACTGCCCTGCGTGTCAGAGGGACCATGGACTGTCTTACTGTCATTTGTAACTGAAGAGTATCCTCCTAGGGAAAATTAACAGTACTGGAAGCTGTTCTTGCTGCCGTGGCAGTATAGAATCATGCTAACTGAGGCCTCCAATGCAGCCCACTGGGACTGCCCTGCCTGCCCAGTGCCTTTGGCATGCTCCAGTAGCTGTCATGGTGCTTGACAGAGTCTGGGGGTGGCCTGCCCACTTGTTAAATATATTACCTGAGAGTTTGAGACAAATCATCTGTGGAGTTTGCGAATGGATGAGGGATCATGATTCAGTCAAGAAAATGAGGTAAATCGATCAAAAGGACACTGAAAGCCAAGCACTGAAAGAGATGTCAGCTGGTAAAGGGCAGCATGGTATTAAATTATCCCTCACCTTTTGCTCTTACACTGATTTTATTCTTTGTTGCCAAGTTACCAGGCATATCTGCCTTGTTCTTACACATAGATATCTTTCCCCCCAGCTTTGGTTCTGGTTGCCATCAGGTTGTTTTTGAACATGCTAGCATTGTCCAGCCCACTGCTGGGGATGAAGGCTGGTAAGGCTGGAATAAAAGGACAGGAAAGGCTCCAGCCATGGCAGATTCAGCAGGGGTTAGAGGATAAAATAAAAGCAGTGTAGGTCAAAGCAGCTTTTCAGCTCCCTTTTTCATGGACCACAAAAATCAAGTAGTTTGTTCTGCTGGCAGAGAAATTCTGCAAGGGTTCTGCTCCCTCAAACATCCCCTTGCATTTCCCTCCCTAGTGCCTCAGGGCAGGGAGTGACAGGGTATCAGGACAGAGGGGTCCAAGTCACCTCAGAGCTGCTGAACAGGTGAGAGCCTGGTTTGGCTTTCAGGCTGTAAGTGCAGTTTGTAGAGTGGTGGGCACGGAATGAGTTGTTTGAAACTCTGAACATGGTGCTTGCCTTGGACGTGCACTGTGCTGTGGTTACAGAGGAGCTATGTGGCAACTCAGTGGGTAACAGCTGGATTTTGGGAGGTGGAATGCATTAGCATGATTTATAGACAGAGAAGCTGTTGGTTTGGATGAAACTGAGCTGGATTTCTTCTCTGGCTGTTTGGAAGTCAGGCATCAAAGCAGTTCATTTATGTCAAACGTTTTCTGCAACTGTGACACAATAGACTTAGATGATGTACAGACATTATTGCCTGTACATCAAGCATAGAGACTCTGTTGTTACTGTGATGGCAGCCTGAAATTGTTCTAATTGGATAAAAAACATCAGAAACTGCAGAATTTACTTGGTCTCACCTAAGAGGAAACTGGGCATCTGCTTGAGTTCAGTGCTTGTTTTCAGGGACTTAGTAGAGTTGCTGTCCTTTTATCAAGAAATTTGCTGTGAAGATCTGCCTGGCATATTTACCACCTGACTGTCCAGCACCTCAGTATTGTGAGTCTAGGTGTCTTTTGGCTGTGGTTGATGCCAGCTCACAAATCCCCATGCTGCAAGGAACTGCTTATCTCAGCAGCTTGGGCTTCATTTGGAAGGCGCTACATCTTCTCCTGTGCTTTCTTGGAGCAGGCATGGAGGCTTACAACGATCATAAATAAAATTGCTGTTGAAGCAATTGGTTACTGCCCAGAGCTTTATTCTCCTGCAATTATGCTGGGGGAAGCAAAGGGAGTTCTTGCACTTTTCTATTTCAGACATTTTCAGATTTTTGTGCCTCTCTCTCTGTGGCTTTTTCCAGGTTTCTTGTTCTTTGAGTCTGATTTATGTTTCTTTAAGCAAGTGACTGCCTGATGTTCCTAAGGATTCTGTAAAAAACAGCTGGAATGCCTTTACCCATTATATTTTTAGTTTATTATCAGAAAAAGAAACAAAATGTCTGCTGTGGTCTGCAAGCAGCAGGGCTCCAGACCCTCCAGGTTCCTCATTTGTTTCTACAGGATCTGCAGAAGGTATAGAAGCAAGTTTGCCAGGGGGCTTCTGCTCCCTTCTCTGTTGACATACATCCAAGTGGAAACATTTTTTGAGGTCTGAAAACCAGAGGTGTGAAACCTGCACTCTGTATTTTCTAAATTGCTCCAGGATAAGTGTGGGGGAGCAATTGTGATGGCCCCAGGTCTCAGCAGCTGCAGTGAGGGACCAGCCTCGACAGCACGAGAAGTGGCATGCAGAGCTGTCAGGAAAGGGGGCTATTCATAGGAGGACTCTCACTGGTTTATAAGCCCTTAAAGGATAATACAAGCCCTCATAAAAATGCCCCTTTGTACCAGCTGTCTGACAGTGTCTGAGTATCAGCCTTTGTCTGGATGCTGCTGGATGAGTGCCTGCCCTGGAACCTGTGCTCCATGAGAGAGGGTTTGGATGTGGCTCTGTTTCTGGTCATTCTGGCTCCCCATGAGTCTGATCCTCGGGTCACAGGTGGGGTTGGGTGGCACTTCTGTGGCCCATGGTTGCTCTGCTCTGGGTCATATACTCTAAGGGGGCTCATCTTGCAAGGCCCAAGAGGCTGTCTCTGCATGCAAGATGTTTACTCTGGAGGGACAGGGGCCACTATGGCAGTGAGATGGAGAGAAAGCTCTGTGTTGTTGATGAATCTCTGGGGTGGGAGATCCAGCTGGATCCCACTCCATAATCCTTAATTGGAGGATTTGAGCCAGCAGGGCAGCTCATGGGACTATGAGTCTCAAGAGGAGCTGCAGGATTTCAATCACCCATTCTTTGGGCAGAAAGCCCTAGGCAAGTCTGCAGCTGGTGCTGGCCGCATGTAGCTCTGCTACTTTGCAGCACTGTTAACCTGCCTTGAGTGTTGTGGGCAGCCCTGTGCCTCTTTTGGGCTACTCCCAAAGCAGCAAAAGCAGTGTTGGTCTGACCCCATTTCCCTCGCTCCTAAGGGTAACTCTAAGTCTCTAAATCAAAGCCTCTGAAGTTCTTCCTGGTGCCTGTGGCCCACCCCTCCATCTGGTGCGTCTGACAGCTGATATGAGGCTGGTGTTTCCAGCTGAAGAACTGAAATAGTTTGTTCTTTTCCACGATTCCCTTGGTGAAGGAAAACAAGCCCATTTGTTTAGAAGCTCATAAAAGAGGAGCTTTATAGTAGGAACATTCATAAACTTGTTTGCTTTTGACCTTCTCCACTTTGCTGATGGTTTCAAGTTCTTGTCCCAGGCATTGTGCTTGTCTGGGCTGTTCGTGACATTTTTGAAAAACAGCCTCACCCGAAGTAATTTAAATTGCTCAGCACTCCAGCAGTTTTGGAGCCCTTTGGACATGTCATCTTTCTCCCGTGCAGGGCTGGGCAGGATGTGCAGGTGGGGTACACTGACAGCCTTGTAGACAGCAGTTCAGACCTGGCTGCCAAGAAGAAACCTGGCCACTAATTCACTGTCGCTTTTTGATTGGCTAGATTAAATGGTGCTACTCAATCAGTGGGCATTTCCCAGGCTCTTAGATTACTAAATTAATAAAAGTGTATTCTATGAAGGCAAGAAATCAGATATTTAATGAGTGTGGCTCAGGGGAGGCTGATATGCTTGAAAGAGTGCTTGTTCCTTTTCCAGGATAATAAGACAGCAGGTGTAAAGTACCAGCCAGAAGAGCCACCTTGATTTATGTCTAGAGGCAGGAAATTGAAGTTACCTTTGCTGAACTGTGAGACCTCAGGTGTCAGGTCAAGATTCACAATATAATTCTGGCATCCAGTATTTTGAGCAGATAAAAGTGCTGCTATACTGTCACCTATGCTTCTGCTGACTGGGGAAGGCTCTCCAACCTGCAGATCCTTGTCTGTGGCTGATGCTTTGTATTCCCTTCTTGAATTGTACTGTCATTTCTTCAAAATATGTCTTCAGAACCCTGTCCGCTTTTCAAGCACTTTCCCATCTTATTTTACTTCAGTCTGGAGGCAGTCTTCCTTTTCTTGTTTTTTGCATCTGTAAGATCTTTGTTCTCCTGCTCAGACCAAGGACATCACAAATTCCTAGACTTTCAGTCCTATGAAGACACAGCAGCTCATGAGACTGCCTGGGAGGTGTGCTTGCACATGGCCCAGCTTTTTGGTATGCATGGATTCAGATAAAATTCACTGACTCATTGGTGTGTGATGGGAAAGTACATGTATTGATTTGATACAAAACCTTCCACACTCTTTGGAATAGGCTTTTGTAGAGTAGCATTGCCCAATTTCAGATAATTCCTAGATTCAAATTGTCAGCATGGGATACTGTTGAAATTATATGCTTCCTTTGTCTCTTAAGCGCTGATAAACAAGACACAGCTGGAAGGAGGTTTACAAGTAGTTCAGTCCTAATTTCCTCTATATTCCCACTGTACTTGTTAGCATAAAATATTCCCTTCCTTAGTTTTTCTGAAAACAGAAAAGGGAAGAGAAATGTAAGGCTGAAAGTCATCATGGTAGTTACCAGGTGGAAGTCCAGCATGCTAGAAACTGCTCCCCTCAGCCCTGGGGAAGAGAGGGACATCATGTTTTATTAGCCTTTGCAGTCTGTGTCAGTAACCAGAGCTAATTGCAATTATTGGGAGATAATGTTACGTTAATACATTCTCTGGAGTAACCGCCACTGTTCCCTCTGCACAGTGAAATACACATTATCATGCAGCTGGTGAAGTAGCAGCTCTGTGTCACTGTGCCTGAGATCTGAGGTCCATGCCAATGAGAATCTTGTTTGAGTGGGTCCTCACCTTTCCTCTTTGGCTAATCTTTACCTGGCACTTTTCCTGATGCTGTGGGAGATGGACGTGTGCAGGTGTAGTGTCTGAAGCAGCTGAGCTGGAGTGACCCAGCTGTCCTGTGCTTCCCTGGCATTACCCCAGAGTACACCCTTAATCATGCTATGCCGGTTCCCATCACTTCCCTATTACTAACTGGTTTGTACCTTTATTGTTATTATTAAACTGAAAATGTTACAGAGCTCTGTAATAAGCAGTAATCAGAATTTCTGACAGCATTCCCCGTTTGGGGCATCGGTCTGCGTAAGGCTCTGATTTACCACCTGTTTGTCTCATTACTTGCACTGAGAAGGGAGATTAAGATGTGTGGGCTTAGCAGGGAGCCTTCTTCACCCCAGATAAGCTGGAGGCTTGCCAAGGCTTGCACCCACAGTAGGGATGTGGTCCTCTGTCCGTGAGCCCCTGCAGGAGGGGGACAGTCACTCTCAATCAGCAGCTGGCTTCTGCACACTGGTTACTTAAAGTGGACCACAGCCCTGAGCACAGATGGTAATTGTGTGCTGTGGCTGGGATGTTTTTTCAACAGAACCTTTTCTTTCTGATTTCTCCAGCCATCGTTCTGTCACTTCGAGGTGTTCTTTCCTAATGAATCCCTTTCGTGTTCTTTGTTTTTTTTTTCCCAGGCCCACGTGTTTGATCTGAACATTAATAAGCGTGAAGCTCTCTGCACCCAGCTAGTGGTGACCAGAAAGAAAAATAAAACAACCCATATCCAGTTTAATCCTGTCTACCCTATTGTCATTGTTGGAGATGAACGAGGCCTCATCACCTGCTTGAAGCTCTCTCCCAATCTGCGCAAGATGCCCAAGGTAAGGATAAGCTTAAGGATAAGCTTAGGATTTTCCTAACCACAGCAGGTCTCTTCATGCCATGTCACTGTCCCCTCTCCTTCCATTCAATGGTGTTGGCAAAGCTGCTCTCTCTAGAAAGGTGCTTACAATTACCTCAAGCCTTTTAGGTAGGATGTCTGGAATGTTAAATCCTTGTGTCTGTTCCTATATCAGTAAGAGGACTCTGTTTGCTCCTGGGCAGCTCCTGAGAACTGGTGGAAGGGGTGTTTGGTGTCCATGGTTGTCACCATGGTCCAGACAGGCTTTGGTCCAGAAGCTCTGCAGAGGTTAATTTGTTTCCCAAAGCTCACATATTTTCTGAGTTTTTTGTTTTATTTGCAAAACTCTGTGAAATCAAGTAAAGGCAAGCTAACTCTTCCCCAACTCCTCCCACAGAACCCATGCTGCCTGTCTTCTTGTGCTCCTGCATCAGAGCCTGTCCCCTGATCATCATGTTAACAGTCCTATGAATGAGCAAGTGGTACCTTTAATATGTAAGCAGACTTGGGATCCTTGTCTTAAGTGACAGCAAGGAGATACACATACCTCTGTGGGTTGGTGTAGTCCCTGTTCTCACCCATCCTTGAGGGCCAGTTGTGAAAGATGATGACCTCTCTCACATGGATCTATTACTGAATTTTCTTTCTGGTCTTCATCCAGCTATGAGTTGAATGGCTGTAAATGCAGTGTCCTTTTATGTCCTTGTAATTCTCATATCCAGTTGTCTTGTGTTAAGTGGAATCTTTCAGTTTCAGGCTTTTTAGAACTGATCCAAGAAAGCAATCGCTCAAGATGATCATCTTTTATTTATATACTCCCAAATGTTTTATATACTCTACTAATCTGCTGTATTAGGCAGGGTCTTTGGCCAGGAACCAATTACCCTAGTGTCATTCCAGAGTCTTCAGACTGATTTTTAAAAGGTTCCTTCAGCTGGATGCCACTGGAAATGTGAATCTTCCCTGTGCTGAGAAGGACATAGAAAACAGTAGTGTGGCAGTTTGTTTGAGGCTGAGTTGTGGAAGCTGTGAAGAATCTCTCATATGCTTCACACTTTTCTATTTCCAGCAAAACTTCAGCCCAAGACCATCCAAGCTCTCAGGGCTGTTATTGGGTTGACTCAGGATAAGTTTCCTGGTTGCTTTGTGATGCTGCTTGGGCACAGTGGAGCATGGTGTCTGTCATGGACCCTGGCTGCACAAAGTCTTAAGCAGGGGAGAGAGGTCACACAGACATAAATGTGGCTGCTGTCCTCTTCACTGCAGCTGTGGGCTGGGCAACACCCAGCAATACTGTCCTGTGGGCCAGAATCACAACATGGTTTGGGTTGCAAGGGACCTGGATGATCTAGTTTCAACCCCTCTGCCCTGGGCAGAAACACCTTCTGCCAGACCAAGTTGCTCAGAACTCTATCCAGCCTGGCCTTGAACACTCCCAAGTGGCATGGCAAACACAGCTTCTCTGGAAAACCTGTTCCAGTGCCTCACCACCCTTACAGTAAAGAATTTCTTCCTAATATCTAATCTAAACCTACTCATGGTCAATTTGAAGCCATTCACCCTTGTTCTGTCACTACATGTCTTGCAAAAAGTCCCTCTCCATCTTTCTTGTCAGCTCCCTTCAGGTACTGGAAGGCCACAGTTGGGTCACCTCAAAGCCTTAAAGCCTTTTCTTTTCCTGGCTGAACAATCCCAACTCTCTCAGCCTTTCCTCATAGGAGAGATCCTCCATCCCTCTGATAATTCTGGAGGCCTCCTCTGGACTTGCTCCAACAGGTCCTTGTCCTTCCTGTGCTGGACCCCAGGGCTGGATGCAGTGCTCCAGGTGGGTCTCACCAGAGCAGAGCTGAGGGGCAGAATCCCCTCCTTCCCCTGCTGCCCACAGGGCTCTGGATGCAGCCCAGGACACGTTTGGCTTTCTGGGCTGGGAGTGCCCATGGCCAGGGCATGTCCAGCCTCTCACCCACCAGCACCCCCAAGTCCTCCTGGGCAGGGCTGCTCTGATCTGTCCATCCCCAGCCGGTGCTGGTACTGGGGGTTGCCCTGACCCCGGTGCAGCACCTGGTGCTTGGTCTTATGAAACCTCATGATGTTCTCATCGACCCACTCCTTGAGCTTGTCCAGGTCCTCTGGATGGCATCCCATCCTTCAGGTGTGAATTCTAATGTCTCCTTCTGCTCCTGGTGGCCAGCAGCAGCCCTCCATGTGGGTATGAATGTTGTCATTTCCCTTTGCTGACCTGCTTTAAAAGCAAATTGCATGTTGTTGACAAAGCAATTTAAGCTATGAGTTTAGGAGTAACTCCCATCACTTTACTGCTGACCGTAAACCAACAGGTACTACATCCCACGCAACATATAAATGGGATGGAAATGGACTCTGCTGCTCTGGTGTTATTAAACTATCTGTCTTCTGCTGGCCTGGTTAGGTTTGAAGGGACACTAAACACTGAACTAAATGTTTCCTGCACATGTGGGGAGGAAGGAGGGATGTGCAGGCGTGGCTGGTTATGTGTGCACATTCCTTGACTACAGCCAGCTTGTCCCCGAAAGAGATGAGGATTTAAAACAGATGACATGCAGTGATGGATCTGGCCTAGCCTGCTTGTTGCCAAGTGAATTTAGCTGGTGGAAGAGAGCCCTTTAACAAAGGGAAGTCAAGCCCTGTCAGGACAGGCTGTGCCATCCAGTGTGTCCTCCTGTCTATCTCCTTCCTGTGCCAGCACCAGCCTTTGTGTCCCTAGCAGCAAGCCTCCAGCTGTGTTTGCAAGAATATCATCTCACAATGGGAAGTCAGATGTACTCCTAGAATATTGATCCAGGCTCCTCTAAAGATCAGCTCAGTGTGCTCTTTACAACCTTACCCTGTGCAACTAGCTTTCCTCTTTAAAATGACTCAACTTTTCCCTCTTTTCTGGGATTCCCCAGGCTGGAGTTGAGTCACAGAACTTCCAGAGATTTTTGTAAGTGAAGAGCATCCAAAACTCCTTGCAGATAGAAAAACCTGTCTGTGCCTGGACCAGTACTTGGGTATCCCAAGCTGTTCTCTTTGCCACTTGATCCCCAGAGAGCCCAGTAGGGAAAACTGCATGAGAACCGAGTGGACAAACCACAGCCAGTGCTTCTGAAGGTTGGGGCCTTCACACCAACCCCAGAATCTGTGAGCTCAGCTACCTGGTCTTGCTCTGTCAGCTCCTTTGGAGAAGGTGCCTTTTGCTGAGGTGTGGCAGAACCCAGGATGCCAAAGGGACAGGGCAGTCAGGGGCTCATCCAGGTCTCACTACCCCTCTGTTTCACACTGATGTCACAGGGGGACAACTGCTTCTGGCAGGTATGACTACGAGGTTAATCAACCTTTTTCGAGAGAACTCTTAATAGCCACATGACATGCCAAACCCCATGCTTCCCCTAAAAACAGATGCAGTGCTGTCTGTACCATGTTCTGCAGATTCCTTGGCTATCACTGGGCTTGCAAGATAGAGCTTACAAAAAAATGACTAAGCTAATTTCATCCTAGTGAAATTTCAGCCATTCTGAGTTTATTGTGTTTTGCCTGATAGTTAAAGCTGGTGTGGTGGATAAGTGGAAATAGTGAAGATAAGGATGCTTGGGTTCTCATGAGACCTTGGACCCTTCCTCTCTTCATGTCCTTGAGCAAGGAGAAAAGGTTCAAGAGCTCTTTAAATAATTTGCAGGGTTGGCCTGAAGCTTAATTAATTCATGTTCGTAAAACACTTGGGGATCTTTAAGAAGTGTTATTTAATACTCTGAGTTTTGCTGTCAGCTATATTAGCGCAGTCTCATTTATGAACACTTGGCAGAACAAATATGCCAAGGGGGGAACTTCTTGAAATCACTCAGGTGGTGTTTTCAGAAGTGACTTTCACCAAGACATGCAGCAAAATCTTTAAAAAATGCTTAAACTCCTTGTGAGTTTTGTCATCCTAAATCATTTAGTAGCACATGAGAAAAGGTGCATTTTTTTGTTGAGAGGAAGCTGGGACAGGGTATCTGCCACCAATCAGGCACTTGTATCAAGGGCACATGGAGGGCACAGAGGTCCTGTGTACAAGGGATGTCAAGCACAGTGGGTGTCCCTGTGTCTGTGCCCTGGTGATTTGAGTCCTGGATCTCTCCCTACCCCCATGGACTGAAGTCTCTGGGGCAGAACAGAGACATCCCTTTGCCTTGCTGTTTTTATTTCCATGAGGTGAAACTAGTTTGGTCACTTCTGCTCAGAGCTCAGAAGTGGGGGACAAAAATGCGTGCAGTATGTTGCGATGCTGCAGTAGGAACAAGTGACTCTCTGCTGTCATCCAAGCCACTTTTAGACTCCAAGCACTCTTTAAATATTGCAGCGGATGTCAGGCAGGAATTGTTTAGCTAATAAAGTATCATTTCCAATTTGTAACGACCTTGGTGGTTGAGTTCACCCGAGGGAAGCATTGCTGTAAGAAGAATCAGTTTGGGGCAGAGCTGTTTAATTAGTGAGCCTTCCGGGTTTCATTCGAGGGATGGAAGAAATTAAAGCATTTTGTCATCACAGTCAGAAGAATGTAGCTGCTTGTAGGCTTTGGTTTGTTTTTTAAAAACTGCTAAAGTAGCCTGGCATAACCCCTGCCAATGCCAAAAGTAAGCAGAAGATAGTAAAAAAATAGTGCAGTGTTTTTTAGAAGTACTGGGGTAGCACAGCAGAGTCAGAATAGAAAAGAAAGTGGATCAAAGAAAGGTTGCAATACAGAATTTGCTGAGGCTAAGTCACATTTCTTGGCCAGTACCCAGGCTAATGGCCAGGGAGGCAGACAGCTTCTTGGCCTGATGCTTGTCTTGGATATTTATCTTGGATTATTTAGGATGATTATCTCAATCTCAGTTCCTACTACTGGTTTCTTCACATACATGGCATCTCTTTTTCTGTTTCTTGGCGACAGCTGAATTTCTTCCCAGGCAGTAAATCCTGATTGACCAGGTCTAGCTGGCAATGAGTGGAATGGGAAGGGGAACACAGCTGCTCAACCATGCCAGCTCACAGTGCCAGGACTGTGCATGTTCAGGAGCTGCAGGCACACACTGTGGGTTCAGTGCTGTGGACCTGTGGGCACCTTGTGGTGTGGGGACAAGCAAGGGGCATGTGGTGGCTCAGAGGCTGTGCACGTGCTGGGCAGCTGCGCTGCTCGCTCTGTGCCTTATCACACCAGCCAGTGTCACCTCTCAACTCTGTGACCCCCTGCCCCTTTGCAGTCCTGATGATCTTGCCCTTGGCCAGATCCACCCCAAGGCTGTTCAGACAAGAGAAAGGCATTGAGTTTTGCTTCCTGAAGCACTGTGGCTCTTTGGGCACAGCTGATGGCAGGGTCTGGGAGGGATCAGTCTAGGGGCTGTGATGGATCATAGGAGGATGTTGAGATTTTAGGATGAAAGAGGGACGGGGATTGGGGAAGACTGGTGGAAGTGTAGGAAGTTTAAACAAGACAATAGGAGAGTGGCTGAAATCTTCCGTTCAACCTATTCCCCTTCGCAGCACAGAGATCTCCTGGGACTTGAGGCTGCTTCTTCCTTCACACTCCCCAGCAGCACCCACTGCACAGAGTGCCCTCAGTAAGGGGCCCTGGTGTCATCCCTATAGCTGGTTTTAGTGAGATGCAGCTCAGGTCCAGAGGACGTACTAGGCTAGGACACTATGAACATAGAGTGGGATGCTCAATCCTGAACATCACTGCTTTGTAGCCTTGTGTTGCTGTCACATAGGGTGACAGGGAGAAACTGGAAAGAGTTAAGGATCAGGATGTTGTTTCTGTTTGTACTGTTTTCCTGTAGCTGTGGGAGGTCTGAGGGGTGAACCAACCAGCATGGAAATACATAAATATAAACTTGAAATACCTACTTCTGTCCCAAGAGGTACAGTTCATCTGCACACGTGGCTGTATTTAAGGAAGGAAGCTAGATTCTCCAAGGTCACACCAGTCCTGGACTGGTGAGTAGTTTAGCACTGAAGGAAGTGTATTTTATGCCGAAACTTTCTATTTCAACCGCTCTCATTCTGAGGGAAAAGCACTTTTCTGTCCTCTCAAAATGGCTCGAGTTTTGCTCCTGTAGTGGTATAATGCCTAGTCCCTCTGTTTTTATGCAAATACTCCTCTCTTGTTCCCTTCTGTGCTGCTCAAGCAGTGGCTGATTTTCTCAGTGTCTCTTCAGAACAGGCTAATTGCTCAGTGACCCAGAAGCACAAAGCACAAGCAGTGCTGGAGGAATTTGGTGTGCTGCTGTGCCCTGCCGCCATCAGGACTGCGTCCTCCAGAGCCAGCTTGGCCTCCAGATAAGGAGTCACACACAAATGAGCTTGAGACTCATAAAAACTGACCTGCAGCTTGATGGCTGAGATTTGCAAATGCTTTTTGATATCCTTTCAGTCCCTCCTTTGTTATTTAGTCTAGTTGCAAGTAGCTGCTCTCTGTATTGTTAGGGGAAGAGCAGAGGAACATGTCATGCATCCAGGGACTTGTGAAACTCTGTCCCTGACTGTTCACAGCTTTCCGTGTCACTTTTGTAGGCCATGTAAGGGTATATGCACCGGTGTTGGCTTCTTGGTATGGAAAGGAAACCCAGTGCTGGAGGCCTTCAAGAAGAGTAAGTGGGAGATGTGTTCAGACAGGTGGCTCTGAGCCTGCCTTGGAGCAGGAAGGGCTGGAGGCTGGTTGCTCTGACGGTCTGGGTTGGCGTGTGCAGGTCCCAGCAAGAGGCCATGCCACTGGTGTGGAGGTTGCCAGGCTGTGAGCAGCATTGGTTGTGGCCTGCAGCTGTTTTGTTACACAGATCTGTGACTCATAGCTGTAAATCAACAACCACCAAAGGGAACACTGGCAAAAGCAGGCTCCCATGCCCCATCTGCCTTCTCCTTCCCCAACATGATTCCCTGCCCTGCCACTGTGCTAGGAAAGCCATTAGCAGGAAGAACTTTGCGGCCCCATGGCATCCCTTCTCCCTCCACTGTCCCACATCAGGTTCCTCCCAGTCTAGCATAGCCTGAGGTAAAATGAAGGGACTGTTTAATCCTGGGAAGCTGTTACTTGGGAAATGAGATGGTCCTTGTGCCAGCAGGCTACGGTTCACCTTGGGCAAAACTGAAGCCTTTGAATATTTATCTGAACGTCCTGGGCATAGCCAGGGCGCACAAATCCAGATGTCCAGGAGTGTCACACCACAGTTACAAAGAGTTCTGGGTCCTGAACAGAGATGTGTCAACCTTAGATACTCACACTGTTTGGAGAGCAATGCAAACAAGCCAGCAGTAGATCTAAAGGACTTGAATATTCTCACTAAATCTGTTTTCTTTGTTCCTGGTGAAAAAACTTTTGGGTTGCATCAAAGTATGCGAAGGGAGAAGAGAGCTGCATGTAACAGAAGCATTGTTGAACCTCAAGGTCAAGAGCTGGAGTTTTTCTTCCTTTTACTGTTCCTGGCCACGTCTTCAACCTTTTTTTGTTATGTAATGTCCCTTTCTGTGGCTGCTGTGTTTGGCAGTTGTTGGAGAGACAACATCAGCGTATTTACAAGTTATTTTAAGCTGAAGTCAATTCCCAGTGGTCAGGGTGAGATGTGTTTAGTACGTTAAATGGAAACACTGGCAACTGAAGCAAGAAAAGGTCCCATTTTACAAAAAATCCATAGTACTTATGAATAATTTCTAAAGTGCAAGTCTCATTCTGTGAGGTGCTGTATGCTGTCAGGGGGATACTGACAAAGCCAAGAGGACTGGCTTTGACTTTCTAGTTTCGTCTTTGAAGGTCTGTGTAATGAAAAGGATTGTCTATGTTTGAAAGTGATGTGAGACTGCTCCACTTTGCAATACTAGTGGTTTGGATAAAAAATGCTAGGGGGATTTGGGTTTGTGATCAATAATACTCAAGACTTCCTAGACACAAACCTGGTGTGTGTCCTTGGATTTGCTGTCCTCAATAACTGAAATCTTAACTTGGCAAAGCAAAATTGGTTTCTAGTTGTGCCTTATTTACACCTTCTCTTGTATTTCACCACATTGGTACTGCTGTGTTTCTACAAGTACTGTTTTGTCTGCAAGCTTTGCATCCTCTTCCTTTGTACACAGATTGTGTCTGTTCTTTGGTGTCTGCCATCCTAGAGCTCCCCTAGCCCTAGCAGTCTGGACTTTGTTCCTCTGCAGCTTGAGGAGCCCATTGCTGCCTGTCCTGGAAAATGTCTAATGCAAGGCAAGGAGCCTTACCTTATGTTTTCAAAGGACTTTCATTTTGGTTAGATTTGTGATTGCCTGAATACTCCTGTTCAGCTTTCACAGCTCCTCTTTGAGGCAGAGCCTCAGCATTCTTCAGTGCCTTGGCAGAAAGCACAATGTTATGGCAAGTGAGGCATTGCTCAGCCTCACGGGATGCTTGGCTCACCTGTCCTTCCTGTTTCTTCATCTGTGCTCTGTGCATTCATTTCTATGCAGATGACTTAAATCCCATCCAGGAAATTGGGGAATCTGGAGAAATCATGAGTTCTTTGCCTTAATAACAGCTCCAGTACAAAGGCAGAGAGACCCTTATCTGTTTTCAAAGCAGGACAAGCAAGGGAGGCTTTTTGGGAGACTCTCATTCTCCCAGCAAAGGCTGGGTGTGACTGCAGGTCTGCCAGCCTGGAGCATGCCCTGCATAGAATTCAGTGCTCAGCCCTCTGCCAGAAATGATTAGAGGGGCCTGGTGAAGGAGGTATCGTGGGTGCTTATCCTTCAGGTCATCTAAGGGTGAGCTGATTTTATGCCAGAGAGCCCCAAGCAGCTCTCAGGAGCATAACATTTCCTGAGCACTGGCTCTGCTCAGGGGGATGGAGGAGGAAAGCTTGTTAGCTCAGCCCCTGAACCATGGGGTGTGTTTGAAGGACAAGGCAATGGCTCATCATGAGGACAAGGTGCAAAGCAATGGCTGGGCCTGGGAGACTCAGCTGTGGTCCTGGCTTTTGCATCTCCTTGGATGAGACACAGCTCCTCCACGCTGAGCAGGCTGAGGACATCCATCTCCCTTGGAGCCACAGTGGCCAAGTGGCAGTTGTCCATAGACACCATGGGTCTACTCTCCTACAACTTCTTCTCTCTGCTTCTCTCCTGCTGAGTGCTTTTGGGACACATGCAGTACAGTCATACCTTGGTAGAGGAGCTGCAGCTGGGGTGCACTGATGGTCAGCTCTGTCCAACCAGGGGCCAGCTCCAGGCAGGCTCTCCTGCCTCCTGTCTGACATTTGTATGTCATGGACTATCAAGCCTAAGACTTGAAGCTGAGCCAGCCAGGTCAGTGAAGAACTGAAGAAAATTAGAAAAGGAGCGGGGGCAGAGGAAAGAGGTGGCATTTGTGTGAGGGAGTGGATGAGAAGCTCGATCATGGTGTAAGCATGGAGGGGCAGGCATCCCATGGGTGACCTGGACAGAAAAGGATACAAAGCCCTGGGACACAGGTGAGCAGCTCCTTTTTCCCCTCTGTACCTCCACAGGAGTTGTTTTGGCCTCCATATGTGCTGGTCATGCAGTTAAGCTGGAGAAGTGTAACTAATTGTCCACAGCTCATGGCTCTACAGTGTTCTGAGCACCTGGGGACTCCGTCACCAGAGATGGAGAACAGGACACTGGTCTTCATTTGAAGGACCCAACCCAGTCATGTTTTTGCCTTGCCTCTCAGTACCCTGTAATGCCCCAGGGTTTGGAGAAGACAGGCTTTTACTCTCCTTCGAGCTCTACAAGGAGTAGTGGATACAAGTTGAGAAGGGAAATTTGGTTTGGATATCAAGAAGAAATTTTTTACTGTGAGGTTGTTTAGACCCTGGGACAGGCTGCCCAGGGAGGCTGTGGGTACCACAATCCTGGCAGCATTCAAAGCCAGTTTGGATAAGGCCTTGAGTGACCTGGACTAGTGGGATGTGTCCCTGCCCATGGCACTGTGGGGGTTGGGGCTGGATGTTCTTTAAGGTCCATTCAAATCCCTTAACATTCTGTGATTCGGCGATACCTTGTCTCTGGGCATTGACTGGGCACTCTGGGGCAGAGCCTGGTGGCATTTGCTGCAGTGACAAAGGCAGGAAATTTGTCATGACATGGAATAGGAAGAAATGCAGCTACAAGGCCAAAGGAACAGCTTGATATTTGGCACATTCCTATAACTCCTCCTGAGCCTCTGCCAGAGCCTGACACAGCCTTCCCCAAACAGCCGGCCTGGGCTGGAAAGGGCTGAGGCTGCATGTAGGGACACAGAGGGCAGCTCCCTGCCTGGAAGATTGTGTCTGTGCCATTGTAAAACACATCCCAAATGCATTGCTGTGAGAGGCCCTTCGCTTGCAGACTTCACCTGCATGTTTTGTGACACTGGGTGCATCCAATCTGAAGACCTGCATGCCCCTGGGTGCCCTGATCAAAACCATCACGCTGCTTCCAGCCCTTCCCGAGCCTCTCCCCAGCTCATGCTTGTGCAACCTACCAGCCTTCTCGAAAAGAAAAGAAAGAGAGACACCTGCATCTGCAGGCAGGGCAAAAAAATGTTCCTTGTGCAAATGAATTTGATGGGCTCAGTGGAGAATTGTTTAAATGAGAGAAGGGAAGGAATCACCAATGAATAAAATGTCTTGCTGCTCACAGTGATGGAACTGACGCAAGAGGATTATTTTTATCCCATGGAGAAAAGGAAGAGCCCTGTGAAGCAGAGGAGAAGAGGGGCTGACTTACAGTCCCTCTGGCTGTGCGAGATGCAATGACGGCTGCAATCAAAGCAGCTCCAAGGTTCTCCTGGAGGGAAACTCTTATGCTCCAATTCACTGACTGATTCTGTGAGATGGGATGCCAGGCACCAACTGTGTGAGGCTGTCCTAGAGCGAACAGCCCCTGGTCTCCTCTACTCCCATATCTCAGCAGGGAGCTGCCTGTGGTCCCACTGCTCTCCATCTAGGGTGTCTGAGCTCCTCAGCCCTCATGGGGCCTGGTCAGTACAGAGACCTGTTCTGCCTGAGCAGTGTTGTGTTTCTCACCTCCCACCTGTTGGGCTGAAATCTTCTTGTTATCCCCCAGACCACCTCCCGTGAATTGTGCCCTTGTATCCTGTGGGTGCAGCCCTCCCACAGCCCTCCCCAGCACAAAGGGATCCTTTCACATGCCTGACCATGGTGCTCCTGTTCCTCTGCAGTGGAAGAGCCGACTGTTTCACAGCTTCACAGGAGTGCCGGGTCCCATGCAGGTGATTATCCCTCTAGCTCCAGCCCTGATAGCAGAACGCTCCCTCCTCACTCTCCTGTATTTGTGCAGGGAATTGTCCCTGCTCACTCACAATATCTCGCATATGTCCTTGTTAATTCACGTGCAGGTTTTCCAGGTCGCGTCTCTTGTCCAGCAAAGTAATTTCAAATTCCAGTCCTGCCTTCCTGGACACCTGCAGCCTTCCCGTCTGTCCCAATGTCCAAGCACTAACAGAGGCTCTGATCAGATCCCCTCCAGACCATGGAGCCGTGAGAGTTGCACACAACTCAGTGCTGACAGCTCTGGGTACAACTATTTAGCTGGATCCTACCAGTTTCTACCCACTATATATAGATCTATTTTCTCACTTCAGGATCAGAATACAAGGGAGACAATGGCAAATGCTTCCTGAGGTTGAGGTTAATGACTCCTGTGTCCTTCCAGTGTTCAAGGTGTACTGTACTATTGCTAAAAAGAAATCAGATTGATGCAGCGTGACTTATTTGTTACAAATTCGTGTTAATTGTGATGCATTTCAGGCACTTACAGGTTGTTGACTTGTTACATTCGTCTTCTGATAAGTGAGATTAAGTGGAATCATCTTCTTTTTTGGATAGTTACTGCATTTACCTTTTTCAGCTTTCTGATCCCTGTTGTCCGGTGAAATTCCCTAAGGAAATGTGTCAGAGGAAGGCTGTTAGGTTGGGCCGGTGTGGTAACTGCTGCCTTCCAGGGGGCTGGGGCTGTTGTGGTCAGGATGGTGTCAAACACGGTAATCAAGTCAAACTGTGGGCACAGATAGCACCTTGTATCAGTCAAATAAGTATGCCTGGGAAGAAAAGAGAAGTGCATATGCTCTAAATCTTGTGTATTATTCTCTGGATATGTATTATTTGAGTTAATAAAGGGCACTGCCTCTCCCTGCAAGCCTGTGCTGTCTGGGTACACACTAACCCTGCTCAACCAGACCAGAAATCTCCTCACTTGGTTGTTGATGTCGGCTGTGATATCCTGAGGATTTGGGATTGCAGGAAAGGGGAAAAGATCCTATCCAGGAGCACAGAGTGAGCGTGATTATTAGCACTGCTCAGTCTCTGCTTTCTTATTTTTTTGCCTCATCTGACTTCTTGATGATTATATAGACTTGCTGTCAGAAGTCAGACACCGAAACAGACACTAGAACGACCAGAAACTGCTTTGTAAATGCAGCTGTGGGACTGGAGGATGCTCATCCCTCTCCAGGATTAGGCCTCCTGCTTTGATCTGCACTGAAGGATCCTGCTAAGCCAGGAAAATGAACTCAGAGGCTCTCATTTATCTGGCGTGGGCAACAAAGGACATCCAGTTGGGAGTACAGGAAATTAATAATTTTGTGTATTTCATGTCAATGAAAAAAAAAGGCATGCCTGGCTTTGCCTCTTGGTTTGAGTTCATGATAGAGCTGAGCAAAAGCCTGATGGATTTGCTTTCAATTAGAACTGCTTGTTCAAGAAGAAAAGCTGTGCTGTAAAAGCACTGCAGCCCAAATAGCTCCTGCAACCTGGGGGCTGAAAACTTGGGCTGAACAAGTGAAAGGAAAGCCCAGCCTGAGAAAGCTCTGCTTGTCTGCTGCCATGAGGCCAAAGGCAGGGCTGTGAAGGTGCTGTCTCCTCAGCTCAGCCTCACAGGATTTTCCATCCTGAGGCACCAGCAAAGGAGAGGGATATGGGTTCTGCTTCTGCAATGGGGAAAGCCTGAAGTGCAGTGTCTGAGGATCGAAATCATGCCTGGCTGTAGGGTACAAAGGCTTGCAGAAGGGTCTGCCAACCCTCTGGGGTGGCAGGGAAAACTCCAAGTTGCTTTCCCCTTGCCTGTGTGGGGAAAATTCTTCCGGGTGCTTTTACCATGATCATATCCAAGGATGTGCTGCCAGCCATGATTTTTCCATAGCTGCTGTGGTAGGCAAAGTCTTCTGCAATCAGTCAGACCTTCATTTCAAGTCAAGGTTAGTCTGAGCTGTGACTAGAAAAGCAGCAAGAAAATGGGGCACAACTCCTGCCTACCTGCAAAGGAAGAAAGAGAGATGGCTTGGCAGAGAGTGCTCCATCCTCAGTTTCCTTCTCTCTGAAATACTCAGGTGTGGTTGCAGGCTGAGCAGGGTTTCCCAAGACCAAGGCAATTGATGTCTCCCTTCCTCTCTATCCCTGTCCCTTACCTGGCTTGAAGGTTCACTGTAGAGGTACAGCCTGGGCTCTTGGCTTGCTGCAGACTTAGTGAACCCCCTGACTGCCTTGTCGCTGCCTCTCCCTGTGAATGAGTAACCCCTGGGTTTTGAAAAGCTTGTACAGGTTGGGCTGAGAGGTGCTACAGAAATGCCACACGTTACATGATGTGAAGGACTTAGAGGAAACTTAAACATTGACCTGTTTCCCCTGCTTCAGAAAGAATTGCTTGTCTACCAACATGAGATCTCTTAAACACCACCACGCTCCCAAATACCCTTAGTTCTCCATGGGCTTTCAGCCTTGCTTGGCAATTGCTGTTGACTCAGACCTGTGGCAAACCTTTTTCAAGATACTACTTATGCCTGAAAGAATGGTTCAACATGGACTTTCTCTGAAAAATAAGCACCTTCTTTAAAAGAAGAAACACTACAAAACACCTTCATGGATTCAGCTAAAGGAAGCTGGGACCAGCAGAATTTTAAAGGTAAACTAGGAAGGAGTGTCTACACACATCCAGGGTTGACACTGCAGTGGAGGTGATTGATTGATTGATTGATTGACAAAAAGTGGAAACTAAGTCTTGAAAGAGCAAGACAGTTGACCTAAGGCATGGGAAACGTAGCTTTAAGGAGGTTTTGAGGAGAAGCAAATTAAGCTTTGTAACTTATAATTTAAAATTTGTAATTTAAGATTATGTGTATAAGACAATTGTATTCTATAATGTGTGCATATATCATATATTAGATAATATATATTGTATAGTATATAATACAATTCCATGTAATATATAAATTTATTTTAACAAAATATAACTTCATCTCATCTAAAGGCACCTGTTGGGGAGGGATTTGCCATGGTGGAAAGCTCTTTAAAATTAGCAGAAATAGGTATAATGGGATTTGGCAGCTGACCAAATTAGACAAGGACTTGAGCGCATGTATTTAGTGTGGCACTAGCTTGTCTGCATGCCTCAAACTCCTTCAGGTCAAAACACCTTGTCTTTTAGTGAAAGATCTGTTTTAGCTCCAGGAAGAGTCACTGGTGTGTTGAGGTTACTGACTGAAGCTGTGTGAATCATTACGGTTATTTCTGGGTTTAAAAACAGATCAAATCTACTTCCACTTTTTGATCTTCCTGAAATGATAGGGGAATTGACAGGCAGCATTACAGAGAGAGATTCACAGCTTTTACAAGCAGGTAATGACAGCTCGAAACAGGCCACGCTTCTATATGTGAAGGGATTTACAGACTCCTGAACTCCTCAGTGGTGTTGATTACAGCTTGATTTTTAGCCTCTGTGTTAAACAATCAGCTTGATTTTTAGCCTCTGTGTTAAACAATCAAACTGTAAGCGCTCAGCAACAGTAAGGTGCTACAGTAACAGCAGGAATTTATCGATGTTAGATCCATGTTATCCCTTTTCTGCCATTTTTTAAGCATAGTGGAAGAACATACTTGTCCCACATGTCTGGGATTACGAAAGATCCCCTCCTATGTCAGCTTTTCCAGTTGTTGATAAGCATGGGGAAACAATCCTCACTTTCTGATCCCCCTGGTCCCAGCTCTCACAGACTGGTAGTCCAGCTTCCTCCTTGGTCCTATCACCATCTGCCTGAGGCTTCTGCTCTCCATGGGTTTTCTCCAGTGCTTCCTGGTTGTCATTTTTCACTGAGGGACCTTCTTCTTTTCTTTACCCCTTTGATACCAACATTCAAACTGGTCTGCATAGCTTCCTCAGCCTTCAGATATCCTGGGAGGAGGGTGCTGGGAAACTGGTCAGCTCTTACACTGTGCCAGCATTCTCCAGGGGCTGGGAATTGCCCAGTTGAGGGCTGTATGGGTCTGCAGTGGTCCTGACATTATGAGCAATATATGGTTAAGAGGACATTTGCTTGAAAATGCTGTTTGGAGTAAAAGCATAACAGCAGAGCAGGGTAGAGCTGCAAGACCCATCCTTTAGTTTACACTTGGTGATGAAGAACGTCCTGGGACTGCAGAACAACAGGCACATTCGGACTGGAGGTGATGTTGGGGTATCTCTAGTCTGACATCTAGCTCAAAAGCAGTACAGCCTTGAGATCAGAGAAGGTTGCTCAGGGCTTAGGCTTCTTTTGAAAAACTCCAGGGCTGGAGTTCTTACAGCCACTCTGGAATCTTGTTCCAATGACTAACTGTCACAGTGGAGGAAAACTTCCTTATGTCACGTTGAATCCTCCTCTGTTTCGGTTTGTGGCTGTTGTGACTCATTCTCCTGCTGTGCACTCCTACAGAGAGTCCATTTCTGTCTTCTTAATACCCTGCACCTGAGTGCTGGCAGGCGCCTGATAGGTCACCCAGAGCCTGTTAGGTCTTCTATAGGCTGAGAAGCCCCAGCACCCTTAGTGTTTGTTTAGTGCAAATCCCCCAGCCATCTACAATCTTGGTAGTCTCTGCTGGACTCAGTCTGGCTTATCAACACCTCAGTTCAGCCCTTACACTACCTTCTGCCTCTCTTTCCATGGGTGAAACCATTAGCTGAAAATGAAGACCTTTTATAGCCTGTGTTTTGTCACCAGGGCAGAGAACAGACGCACTGACCCAGCACAGTCGTCATCTCCTTAGCTTATTTCTTTCCTTCCTAGAAAGCTCCTTTCCTGTTTTTCCAGTAACTAAGACTGTGGCACACAGGATCAGAGACAGGAGGTGAGAAGGGTTCAACCTCTTCTCTTTTCTCACTTCTCAACATTTCTTTCATTAACGCTCACCTAGTGTTTCTTAATTAGCACCTTCTGGCTTGGAGCTGCCTGCCTGTGTTGCAGCTTCTACAGAAAATCTGCTGAAGCTCTATCTGTTGTATGAGAGAAAATATCAAACACTTGGGCTGCCTACTAGACTGACAGCTGCTCTTATGCCACAGCATTGCCCCGGGGCTGTGTGGTTGTCAGCCTCAGCCACTGTAGCATCCTTGTCTTACCTGTCCCTCCCGAGGGAACCTTCTCCTGTGGTTCTGTACTTGCCTTTTGGTACCAAGTGGTACATGGCAAGTGCATGTCTGAGCTAAGCCAGGAGAGTGCAGAGGTTTTGCGAGAAGCAGGAAGAGTAACAAGCTGAAAAACCACCCCAAAAGAGCACATATCAGTGGAATAACTGGCATGAAATCTCAGAGCAGTCTGCTTGTTTATTTGGGAGGGTGGGTTGGTGTCCTCATTGGCATTTCAGATTTCTTATTCATTCCTAATCTGATCTAGCACAATTCACTTACAAACACTTGAGAGGACCTGGTGGCATAGAGATCACAAGGACTTTGAAAGGCTTTGTACCAGATCTCCACATGGGGATATGGACTGAAATCAAGGACGTGACTTCAGTGAAGACCTTCCCAAAGTACCAAAAACGTCTGCCAGGGCTGGCTTCCACTGTGCTTGATTCTGCTTAGATGCAGAACCTGAGCTAAATTTCTGTGACCCGAGGACTCAGAATTACACTAAAAACAGGTGGTTGCTGGGGAAGTTAAATTGCAAACAACCATTTTCAATGATCCAGATTACTTTACAAGCTAGGGAGAAGATGGCACTCTTTCTCCAGTTACCCTCTTCTCACCTTCAGGACAATTGCAGCTCTCACCTAAGAATTTTATGTCAAATAGGATGTTAATGAAAGTATAATTACTGTAATTTGGATTTGACTTTCTGAGCACAAGTGCCTATTTTCTGTCTTCCTTTTGTTTCCTGCGTGTTTGCCAGGGTTGTTCTTGATGCCAGGCATGCAGCAGTGTAATGTGCTCATCCCCTGCTGGGCTGCATCTCACCCAGCTCCCAAATGATGGTGACCAGTCCCCCACAGTGAGGGGAAGAGCTGGGTTAGCAAGGGGGCCAGGGAAACCACCCTGCCTTGACATTTGTGGTGTCTGCATCTCCCAGCACTTTACATGCAGGATGCACAGGGTAAAGTGTTTTGTGAGAGGAGCAATGGGATATAGGGGCATTATTCCTTCAGAGCAATTGCTTCCACCACTCCTCTAGGCAAGGTTAGGCATCTCGCTTGTGCTAGTGGAGAGGAACAGCTCTGGTTAGCACCTTGAGGACTCTCAAAACATCACCAGCTTCTTGTTCAGTCTTTATTGACTCCTCCCAGACCTGCAGCCTGACACCATATTTGGATTCCAGGGACTTCCTCACACCGGAGGGATACCAGGAAAATCTGTGCCTAGGGTCAGATCAGAATGGAAACGGCAGCCTGGGAAGAGGTGACCCCTACTGAAATGATGATCTGAGTGTTCCAAGGGACCCTGCAGCCAGAACTGGTATCCAGATGTGACAATCTCTGCTGTCTCCACCAAGGAGATGCCTCCTCCAAGGGCCCCTGGGAGGAATGGTGGCTGTTTGCTGGGCAGCACTGCTCCAGCCATATCCCTCTGTTCCAGCTCCAGCAACAAAAGAACAGGGCAAGGATCAGGCCATGTTTGGTGCTGTTTTGAGGCTTTCAACAACACTAAGGTGGCAGGCTTTGCCAGCCATTCACCCAGCACTGCCAGGCCCACCACTAAACCAGGTCCCTGAGTGCCACATGTAGATATTTTTTAAACACCTCCAGCAATGGGGACACCACAACTTCCCTGGGCAGGCTGTTCCAGTGCTTGTCACCCCTTTTGGTGAAGAATTCTTCTGTAGTGAACCTATCCACTTAGTGTTAGGGATGTGCATCAACCTCAGTTAACCTCTGCCCACAGGTCTGCTCTAGTCCTTACATCAGCAATTGAGTGTCAGGTAATTTATTCTGCCATCTTGATCACTGTTTTGCTGAAATTGCCAGCTGCTGGTTAACCTTGTTGCATCTTTACTACTCATAGGACTTGCTGGGCAATGGAGAGGTTACCTTGGGAAGTGCTTACTTTAAGGACCTTGATGACTTCCACCTAATTTTCTTCCCAGCGTGCCTCTATTTTGCACTACTTTGTTGCAAAGAATATCCATTAGTTTCAGCAGCTAGCTGAGCAGATGGGTTTAACTGGTCTATGGCTCTGAAGTAATTACATTTTGGTACAACAGAGACACAGCAGCAAACATGTAAAATTAAATCAGGTGCAGGATCCTAGTCGGTGTCTCAAAGCAGAGAGCTCTTTAGGGAGGCCATCCCTGGCCACACTGAGACTGTGCTGTTGGCAGTGTGGACAATCACTAGGAATATCTCCCTCTGGTTTCCACAGATGATGTTGGATTGGCTTTTCCCATGGCCAGTTCCTTCTTCAGAAATGTATTAGGATCAGAGAGATTGATTACTGCTCCCATCTCTCTCTTCTGCTTCTGTTATAATTAAAACAGCTATATATGCATGAAGCAATTAGATTTTAATAATGCTTTTCTAAACAGGATGTCAAGGAGCTTAGTACAAAGACTTGGGCTGGAGCCAGATCAGCGTCTTAAGACTGGATTGTTGTTAAAATTGGCTGCCTCCCCTGTGAACAGCTTACACAAACACAGCTCTAGATTTGTTTCTTAGAGTGCACCTCATCTTTGCCTGCAGACAGGACCCAGAAGACCCCATACTTCTGGGTGGCAGGGTCAGTGCAAGGCATGGGTAGGGACAAATCACCAGTGCATATGGAAATCTGGGTCTGCAGGTGGGACAGGAGCATCCCCAGCTCCAGACCTGTTGCCATGCCCATCACTGCATGCCAGGGAGCAAATATTCAGGTCTCCCTGGGTGGCTTCCTGCAGAGCAGCTGTTGATCAGGTCAGGGCATATCAGCATGGCTGCTGGCAGTGTCTCTCCAGAAGGTTCTGTGGGTACCTGTGCCCCAGAGGAGCACTCTCTGAGCTGCCTGCCAGCATGTTTCTCTTGTGGAATTCTTTTGTGTTGCTTTATCCTGTCTGCTTCTGGCTGATGTGCAGTGCTTGGGCCCTGCATTTGCAGTCAGACCAGTATGACTCCCATTCTCTGTACAGCTCTTACTCAGACCCCTGTGGACAGTGCAGTGCTGTTGGGTCACTGAACAAGGATGGGGAGTGTGTAACACAACCTTGGCATCACTGCAGGCTGTGTGGGCCCAGAGTGGAGACGTGTCAACAGGCAGCAAAAAGCCTCCTGCATGGACCAGCACTGTGCCAAGTCTGTCTCCAGGAGAGGACTGGCTGCAGCAAAGCTCAGGAGCTCCCAGGGCAGAGCGGTGCTGGGGTGGGATACAGCTGGGCCCTGTCTGTCTGTGGGGCAGGAAGAGATTTCTCAGCTGCCATAACTGTGTGAAATCCCAGGGAGGAGCAGCAACTCTGGCTGTGGGATTTTCCATGCTTGTCCTGCGTCCAGCTCCTCGCTGACCTCTTTTCAGCCCTGATTTGCATGCTGCAGCGTAGCTCAGTCGTGGCTGATGCGATTTAGCGTGACGTCCCACGCCGTCCAGGCTCGCAGTGTATCTGGTTCCCAGGCCTGGGAGTGTTTGTGTGGCATTTATCATTTGCCTGGCTGTTTCCTGTGCAGCAGGTGGAGAGAAGCTGTGCAAGTCATTTAATCTGAGGCAAATGGGGAGGCTCAGCCTGAAGTAAACAGGATGCACTTCAGTGAGGATGGAGGCAAATGGAAGCAGAGGGAAGGGAGGCTGGAATAACTGAGGAGGTGAACAGAAGAAAATCTCACTTGCCTGAGCAGAGGTGTACTGGAGAGCTCAAGCAGGAGACGAGTGAGCAGGAAACATGAGCTGATCCTGTTGCCCTGCTTAGCAGTGCAAAGGCTTCAGCTCCGATTTGGGGTACCAGGCTTGGGGGACTTGAGAAGCAGGAGAGCAGCAAGGACAATACAGCCAGCTGAGGGGCTGGAAGCAGGGAGTGAGAGAGATGAGCACTCCCTGAGAAGTCCTGGGCTGGCAGGGTAAGGAAGGCAGTGCTCTGAGGTAATAAGACAGCAAAAAAAGGCTTAGGGAGAAGGTTTCAGTGGGTGTAAGAGAGACATGCTGACAGGCATCACCAGGAGATGAGTTGGCAGCACCATTCCTGGGGGATTTCCAAAGAAATGGCCATGCAGGTGTTGGGAATAGAGCATGACAATCCCATGCTTAGGGCATGTTGTGCTGGGCACCTCAAGGAAGGACTGGGTCAAGTGCTGGAAAAGCATCTGTCAGAAGCAATTTTAAAGTAGCTGCTCCCACCATGGACAAGGGCACACTAGTGGACTAACCCCTCCTAGCTCTGCCCTAGGTGACTCTGTGATTTAAATGAAAAACACAGAGGAGAATGTGTTGAGATGACACAATGGTTCACATGGTTGAAAATCTAGTGCTATTTCTGGAGCATCCCTGAGTTCAGTCATGGAGAACAGGAAAGAGAAAGAGAGCAATGTGGCTTGACATTAAATTGCAGACTGAGGTCTTTCATAAGCAGAAGAGTATCAGTAGTAATACATCTTTCATGCCATTGACATTTAATGTTATTAAATATGAGGCATTTGTGAGTGAGGACATTTATTTTTACTTCTAATAATAGCAAAATCCGGCTTCCAGCGTACTTGTATTTATCCAGAATGAAGTATATTCACATCTTCTCATGTTGATAGGAAACAAGAATGTATTTCCTATGCAAATATTTCTGTGAACTGTATTTAAAAAAATTAAAGAAGGTGGTATGTTAAAAGAGAAATAGCAGCTGGACTTTCTCAGGGCAGTTAAAAGGTGTTCAAGGCAGACACCTAACATACACCTGTATGTTAACAATGGTGGCCAGAGAAAAAGGTATTTGAAAAATTGCAACTTTTAAAAATATACTGTTCATACAGCTGCAAACGTGCTCTCATGAGATGCTGTGCTCTGTGGTATAACAGCAGCACCCAAGTGTTGCAGGAGCTGCATATTCACATCTATGTTTGATTGCTTTTATTAAACTCTAATCCGTAACAGTTTACTGAGCTGGCATGCCAAAGTGCTAAAGTAAAGCTGAAGTAATAAAAAAAAAGAAAGAGGTGCTGAGTGATAAAGAAATACTGCTGGGTGGCTGATGGTGCTGCCTGTCAGGCATCACGGGCTGCAGCTTAAGACTGCCAGGGTCACTACTCTGCAGGGCATATCCTGGATTTTGCCCCTCTGGATGGATTTGATGTACATGCCTGTGGGCGCTGTGTGTGCCCAAGCCTCTTGATTCAGGTTTGCCAGCCCAAGTAAAGAGGTACTGCAGATCTGGCTCCTTGTGGAGGGGCAGGAGTCAGGGAAGCCTGGGCAGCGTTTGGATTGTCTAGATTATATTGAGGTGTGTTGTCTGGGTGTCACTGGAATTGCAGCAATATTTGAAGCTGAGCTAGAACACAAGCCTGTCCAGTGGGTTTTATGGACAATCTCAACTAAACTCCCCTGCTGGTTTCCTTCCTCCCCACTGCTTGGGTGTGAGAGATCCCACAGCAAAAATACTGGGCACTGATGCCCCCACCAGCCTTTTGCATCCAATGCCATTAAAACACACGGCATGTAGACAGGCTTTGGGTATTGGGGTTTCCCAACAAGTTAAAAGCTAATTAAAGTAATTGATCCCATCCAGATGAGCCCAGTGGCACTGCAGAAAATCTGAATCCATTAGGGCTGGGTCCAGGGTTTGAGTGGATGATGCACTGCCTGTCCCCACAGTGAGGTGAAGGAAAGGGCATCCCATCCTTCTGTCCTTACCCAATGAGGGTTTGCACCACCTGGAAATCCTTGGCCTTGAGATAAAAGCTTTCAGGGTTTTTATTCCACTCTGAATCTTTTAGGAGGCCTGAGTGTGCCAGGACAGGGTAATTACCTCGCACAATGAGCACACAATGGTTCTTCTCAGTGCTTAATACCAAGGCTGTTAACTGATACAACTGGAAATCTCTTCCATGTACCTTGTGAGGAGTTTTCCTCCTCACCAGGCTGTTCTATTGGAGGTGGCTGCAGTTGGCTCATGTCAGTGACCGAGGGTAAGGATGCTCCAAACAAAGCTGTTCTTCATCTCACACACCCAGAGCTCACAGTTAGAGTGTAGCCAAACTGTCCCCAGGGCTGACAAAACACAGTGTGACCTCCCGGCACCCTCTTGCTGATGTCTCCTAATCACAGCATCTGTGCAGGGCAGAGTTAAGGGTATTGGCTCATTTCAGACCCATAATGTTTTAGGATGGCTTTAAAATTCGTCCTTCTCTTTAAAGCTATTTATTTGGTGATTCATGAACTGGGGGTCATAACCACATCCCTGTTTTGAACTTGTGTCAGACAGTGGAAAGGCAGAATACCAACAGTTTTAAATGGTTTTGGTGGGTTTCTGCAGCTGGTACAAAGATAAATTCAGAAGGAGGTAACAAGTCATTGTAACTTCCAGTTCAGAGGAGCTGTGGGGACTGCCCTGAGACCAGTCTGCATTCAGCCTGGCCTTGTTCACTGAAGTTTTCATGCTAAATGTGGTCTTCTTATGGCTATATTTAGGTGCCTAAATTAGTGGTCTGTAAGAGACATTGCTTGAGGCTCTGGAGTTAGCAAGAACAGGGAATATTCTTCAGGGAACAGCTCCTGCTGTGTGCACAACTTCTGCTTGGCCAGAGAACACTGAGGTGGGGATGAGCAAGGATGTGGAGGCCCAAGCAGCCCCTGGCAGAGCCCACACAGAGCTGTGGTAATGGCTGTGCTCCCTGATGGCCATGGATTTGAGCAGGTTGTTAGCTCTCTGCTGCTGCAGAGCCCATCCATTCCCTCAGGCGTTCTCTCTGCTCTCCCATGGGTGTTGTGAGCCAGCCAGCCCTGTGATGTGCTGTAGGCAGCTACCCACCACTGAGGTACAGGTGATCCCTGCCCACATGCCCTGGGTGCCACCCACTTCCCTCTGGTTTATTTCCAGTGACAATCCCATCTGCTTCCAGGTCTGATCCAGTTTTGTTTGCAGTCCCTGCCTGTTGACCTTTGCTCCCAAGCCTTTCCTGCCAGATCTGTGCTGCTGAGCCACCGGCTGGTCCCAGCACTGTGACTTATCCAATTTAAATGGTGACTTCCAACAAGCAAAGGCAGGTCAGCTGGAGGCCTGAGACCTGTGTGCCCTGCTGTGCTTGGCATGGACCAGTGCAGATGCTAGCCAAGAACTCTGAGACAGGATGAGAGTTTGAGCAAGGTGGGGTGCTTGCCCTGAACCGTGCAGGTTGTACCTGAAGCTGGAGGTAAGAGCATCCTTGAGGCCAGTCCTGTGTGGCTCCTGTCACCTGAATGACCCAGCCATCCCCTGGGCTTTTCTGGTGGTTTCATTCCCTGCAAAAACATTTACTGCATCATTTATTTCCAAACAGTAGCAGAATAAGCCTAAATCCTTATCTCCGGTCTGCCAGCTAATCCTTGCATGGGCCAGGAGCGATGCTGTCAGATCAGGCTGTGAGTGTGTCTCAAGAGTCTGTGGCTGAAAAGCATGTTGCTGCTCTATGTAAATGGGCTTCTTGAGAGCCCAGAAGTGGTCCTGGCACAGACATCATCCCCAGCTCAGCACAACTCCAGCTTCGTATGACAGCATTGGGTTGCAATAGGAGCACGACGGGGTAGGTTTTGGAGGCTTCAGGGCTGCATCTCATATCATATTCCTGTGGATGTTTGGTTAGTGGCCCAGGGAGATGGTGAGGAAAATTTTACTGTGTTCTGGAAGCAGATAGGGTTTCCTTGGTCTTCCCAACAGAAATGCTCCAGGGAAGCTTCATCTTTTCTTTCATTCATTGAATTCACTGGACCAGTCAGTCATGTGTTTTGATAATGGAGCCTTTACCCTGGAGCTGTCACCTTAACCTACCCCTGAGCAGAGCAGAAGGAACAGGAAAAGGTCTTCTCCCGAAGAATTACACCTCTGAAGACCTGTCAGGCTGTGTGCCCCTTCCCACTGAGGATGATAAGAATGAGCAGTTTTGGGTGGCTTCTTGAAGCTTCTTACCCCCTTCAAAATCAGTCTGTAAAAGCTTAAAGCCCTTTTGCATAGGAAACTGGTGTCCTGTGTCATTGAGCTGCTTTATAAAATGGCTAGGTCCTGTTCCAACATGCCTGTGTCCAGAAGTCCCATCCTGTAAGGAATGACTTCAGTGTCACGGCAGCAACAGGGCAAAGACAGCCTGTACCCCTTGGCCCGGGCTCAGCTGGGGAAGGGGTCACCTCTGCTCCCAAGGAAGTTGTGGGGACTTTCCTGACTGTGTTCACGTCAGCAGGATTGATTTCCTTGCTGCTTTAAAACATAAACATGTTTGGCCTTGTTTAATCGAAACTTTAGAGCAGATGTTTTATGATTATTCCACCAATGGGAAAAAGACATGGATGCTGAAAAGTGCCAGCATCATGGTTTTTATGGGAGAGTTTTATTAACTCAGCAGTGTACTGTTCAGCTAGGGAATGAAGGCATCAGCCCAGGCTCCGGAATCCAGTTTAAATGAGTCCCATATCCTGAATGCAGAGTTCATTATGTGCCAGCATGGGGAGGGCTGGGGCTGAGGCTCCCAGTGGGGTGGGTCTGGGATCTTCAAGCAGCCAGTCATCATCCTTATCCTCATCTTTTGTCCTAGTCCTCACTCATCATCCTTATCCTCATCTTTGTCCTAGTCCTCACTCTACCCTTCTCCCTGAGGCTCCACTTCAGTCACCTCCCACCTCATGTTTCACTTCCAATGCCAGTACTCTCACTTTGGGACTGAAAGGACCACCAAGGGTCCTGCATACTGCCTATAGGGCCAGGAGCCCTTTGCCTCAATTTCCCTGCTTGGGGAGTCAGAGAAGATCCCGGGCAAAAGGCAAAGGGAGCGTAAGGGCTGTGAGGAACTTGACAACAAATACATCAGCATGGACATAAACAAGGGGTCTCTTCCCCCTCTTCCCTCTATCAGCAGGGCAGAGTCCAGCCCCACGCAGCACCTTTTCTGCCCCTGCTGTGAGCTTTCCTGTCATCCCTCAGCACAGTTTCAACAAGAGCATTTTGCTCTCCCGATGGAAAATGTTAGCAATAAAATCGATGCAAACACTGCTCTGAGCAGCTCCAGTACCCATTCCGTGAGCTCCTCAGGGACAGACCTCCCATGAAATCTCAGCACTGCATCTGACAGCTTCCTGGGGAGGATGTTCTGCCCTGACTCCCTCTCAGCTCCTGATGAGCCCAATGGATGTGGTATAAGCAGGGATGTTGGTGGAGGACAGGCTCAGCTGCACACGTGGTGGCAGAGCTCCCTGAGTGCCCTCTCCACACCTGGCTGTGGCATCTGTTGGGAGGCAGAGCCCTTTGGCAGCTGCCTGTGGAGGTGACACTTCCCTGCCCTGTGCATGCTCTGGGACAGCGCAGTAGCTCCTTTCCAAGAAGGAGTCTGGAGGCCTGATGCAGGCAAAGCCCCTGGATTTGTAGGAAGCTGCCACGTGCATCCAAGCAGATCCCACGGTGCTGTGCTGGTGCCATCGGCAGCCTAGCCAGCTCACAAGCACAAGCACCGTGGGAAAAGCAGATGGCGGAATAAAGGCAAACTTTCCATTCCAGTGCCCCCAAAAGGACATTATAATTTTCATTCCCTGTGCCATCCTGCTTACTTGGTTATGTGGCGTTAAATTAGGGCTCTGGTTCAGTTATGGCTCATTACAGGCTTGTGTGTGACTTTGTTGCAGCATGCTCAGAAGCATCAAAGGAGCTTAGCCAGCGTGAAAGTCAAAGTTTTAGGGACAGCTCAGTGACCAGGAGCTGAGCCTTGCCTGAGGCTGGTGATGGTTCCCATGGCCTGGGGGATATCAGTCAGGGACTCCCCCTGACTCTACCGGTGGGGAGAGCAAAGGGCTTGGGATGAAGGTGGATTGATGGGAGGTAGCTTCAGCACCTCTTCTTCCCATTTGAGCAAAGCAGTTGCCTCTTTTGCCTGTCCTGAGGACCTGTTGTGTGTGACATGGGGTGCCCATGGAGAGGGGTTTGAATTCTGTCAGAAAGCAAAGCAGCTTTCCTGCAGAAATAGCTAAGTCCTGAAATACCTCAAGCAGATGTGTTTATCCCAAGGCTCTCACTCAGAGAGATGCTCTGCTGTGGTGTGGGCCATTACTACAAGCATGTCTCACAGTTCCCAGACCAGAGCCCCATGAAGGGAGCTGCTCACCTGTCAGCATTAATACACACCAGCTCTGTCCCAGCATGCAGTCGATGGACTCAATAAATAAAAACCTGGGCTTATCTCAGTGCTGAGAACAGGAGTGGGGCTGTCTGCTTGGGAGCAGTGGGGTATCCAAATACCCCCATCCTCTCCTCAGGACTGCTTTCATCACAGGAGTATCCCCTGCCACCTTAGGGAACCTCTGCTCCATTAAGGTTGTGCTGGGCTGGGATGAGGCAGGAGCAGAGGGATTCCCTGGGGACTTCTTTGCCGTTGTCATCACTCAGCAATGCCCATTTTTGGTAGAGAATCGTAGTGAGAGCCACACAGGCTTACAACTTTCTCTGTGCTGTGTGCTGGCATTTCTTGCAGTGCTGAAGGGAAGGTGTGTCTTTGTAATTGCTGCACCCGGGACCATTAGCGGGGCTGATTCAGCAGGAGGAGAACTGATTTGTTCTGTGTGGGGAGAGAAGAAAGCTGGCAGCCTCCTTCCTCCGATGCTGAGTGCTGCTCCCCTGGCGATCTGAGAGCATCGAGAGCAGAGGCTGTGCTTTGGGGATGCCAAGAGGAGCTGCTACAGCAGCTTTCTGCGGGCTGCCTCCAAGCCTGGTTCCTGATGTTCCCTTCCCTTGTCTCTGCCACAGGGATGGGGATCTGCTGCCACCTCTCCGAGCCCCCTTGCCCTCCTGCACCAGCCCTCCTGCTCACCTGTGCTTGGCAGCTGCTTTCTGGGGTGCCCAGAGCCGTGCTGTGCACAGAGGAGCTCCCCAGCCCCAAGCAGGGGTATCCCATCAAATCCAGAGACAAAGTGAGATCCAGCGGGCTGGCAAAGGGGAAGGCTGAGAGTGGAAGGTGGCACTTTGTGATGGAAGTGGTGACTCTGGGCATGCTGTTTTGGAGGAATCCCATGGTGTAGATGCTCAGCCGCAGGAGGGCTTGGGGGGCTCAATGCAGCTTGGAAAATTTCTCTGCTGCAGCTGTCTAACATGATATGAACCTGGATAGCCCAACCCTGTTAATCACTTTCCTCAAGTGGTGAGAGCAATGCACTGATGCTGCAGCCCACAGCACAGGGGAAATGTGTTCTGCCCAAAGCACTGAGTGGCACCTGTACCTTCAGCAGGGACATCGTCCCCTGTCAGGCCTGGAATGCTCCTGCTGCTTCCAAAGAAGCAAGCACTGAACTGGACAGGTTTTTTCCCCTGTGCTATGTGATTTCTCTCAAGATACCCAGGAGGGTTGGGCATGGTGGGGCTGTCTGGGGAAGGTTTGGACATCTGCATTGCTGTCACTGCCCTAGGAATCTTGCAAGCCTGGCACCTACCCACAGCTTGGGGGAATAGCTTAGAGGGTGGTCTAATCCCATGAGGCTCAGAAGGTTTAGGGAGAGGCAGGAGAGGGTTTGAGTCACTGTGGACCAACAGATCCACTCCCATTATCATCCAAACACTCCCTTAGTGTCCTTTCACAGCTCGTAGGGCTTTTACACAACTCATGGTACCTTGGGTTTGAAGTATGAAGATGGGCAGGTGCATACTCCTGTGGATCAGCCTCCAATGAGGGGTGAGAGCTTGGACACAGCACTCCAGCAACTGGACCCCTGTGCTGGACCCCTCCTCATCCCTGATATCCTCCCTGCTCACAGCTCTCTCCTGCTTGGTCTCTTTTCAGGGGAAGAAAGGCCAGGAGGTGAAGAAAGGTCCCGAGGTAGAAATGGCAAAGCTGGAGAAGCTGCTTAGCCTGGTGAGAGAGCCAGAGAGCAAGAAAGGGAAGTGAGGGGGGGAATGATGACTCTGTGGGCAGCCTCTGACCAAACAAACTCAGCTTTGATCGGTGGCTGCTTGGCATGCAAGCCACGGGCCCCTGCTGCCCTCTTTTTGCACAGCAGGAACACTTGGCCTCTGTGCCCGGACAAATAAACGGAGGTGCTGGGGGAGCTGTGGTGTGCAGCCGTGTCTGGGGTTAGGCAAATCTCACCATGCTTGGCCCTCCAGACTCACCCAGCCCTTGGCTTTCCCCACCCTTGGTTGGGCTGGCACCAGGTGAGAGCCCTATGGAGGGCAGGAGGGGGCTGGTCCCACCAGCCCTAGGAAAACCTCTGGGCTGCAGCTCCATGTCAGCCAGTCCCACTGTGAGTGGTGGCCAGAGAGACTGAGCTCTGAGCTGCAGCCCCCCAGGCATTTGTGAAAGTCAAAAGGAACGCCACCCCTGGATTTTGGGGTGGCAGCCTAAGCCAGAGGGTGGCTGGAAACCTGGCCTGGTGCCCCAGGACTGTGGGAGAGACATGCCATGCCTGCAGACAGCACATGGCAGCAGCTGCCAGTCACCAGCTGTGGGTGACAGCTCACAGCTCCCCTCTCCCCAGGGCCTCAGCGTGGGCCTGGGGTGCCTCTGCCCAGCTGGTGCCTGTGGGAGTGGCTGGGCAACGGGGTTTGCAGAGCCTTCCCACCACTCTGTGTGCAGCAGAGGATTAGCTGCTACGTGGCTGCAGTGGCAGCAGTGGCCTCACAGCATGCTGATGAGCAGTGGCTATCACCACTGGATCCTTGTGCACAGCTCCTGGGGCTGGGGACCAAAGGCACCAGGCAGGTGTGGTGGCAGGTCCCCTCCATATGCTCAGCTGGCCTGTGTTTCCCACAAGCATCCCTATACAGTAAGGCCACAGCTTGGAAACTCCCCAGTGCCTCACGGAGGTTGGGGAATGCTCCCTGCTGACACCCATGTGCCCCCAGGCCGGACAGAGTGGAAACACCCAGTCAGGTTTCTCACCCAGCTTTTAACAGCCACAGACAGATATGGCCATGAGCCCTTCTTTATCACCATCACTGAGCAAACCACCCACCATCCTCCAGAGACATCAGCCACCAGCCCTGGGGCAGCCACTCCTCAGCCCTGCAGGATAGCAGGACATGCCACCTCCCCCCGAACTTCCCAGGCGCTGGGGAGAACTCAGAGACACCACCTGGGTCCTACAATCGGTTTATTAGTCTAGTAAAAACAAGGCTGCAAAGGGATGTGTTTGCTACACCTGGCCAAGCCTGTGCTGGGACCCTGGCTGGCAGCACTCCCACCCCACCCTTCTGTCCCCTTATTGCAGTGGCTGTGCCAGCAGTGACTGTGGCTATTGCTCGGCTCTAGGAAAGGCAAGGCAGAGCCCTCCAAAACCCACGGCACCTGCTGGCAGGGCAAGGGATGCAGCTGCCAGGCTTGCAGACAAGCCAGATGACAGCATCCCTCCCCAGAGAGCCACTGTGATCCCCAGGGAACAGGTGGGGTCAAAGAACCTTCAAAGCTGTTTGTCCAGGCACCCTCATCTCCCCATGTCTCCCATCTGCCCAGGAAAAAGCCCCTCCAGGCTGCTCTCAGCAGGGATGGAGATGCCAGCAAGGGCACGTCTGCTCTCGCAGCCAGGTCAAATCCCAGTGGCTGGCCTCGACGGGGGACAGGCAGGAGGGAAGGCAGGGACACGCACCCAGCGAGGAGGAGGGTCATTTGCCTAGCAGCTTTAGTGCTAATGCTGCAGGGGACTGACAGGCAGACCAGGGACAATCGGGCAGACCATGCAAGCCCCCTGTGCCTCACTAACCGGCTGCTTGGGCAGACAAGTGCCAAATGCCCTCCTGAGGCTGAGGGCACATGGCACCCAGGGCCACCCCCAGACACCTGGACTGATAACTCCCTGCTCTGCTGGCAGGGCTGGGGCTGCTTGGGTTCCCCTGGGCACACCCCCCACCCCACGGAGCAGCCAGCCTGCTCGGGAAGAAGCACGTGTGCCAGCCCTGCTGCCTCCCCTCTCCGAGCCCCCAGTCAGCCTTGCTCAGGTCTGCAACGTGGTGGACACTGTCCCAGGCCATGAGCACCAGAGAGGAGCTCACCAGCTCTTCCCAAACACGGAGTGCACTTGAAGGCAGGGCTCCTGCTGTGCTCATGGCTGCAGGGACAGGCATGACTGTCCCTGTAGCGCATCCCCATCAATTGTCTCTCCATCCCCATCATCACTGTGGACATTCATAGGAACTTCCCACACCAAAACCACAAAGGCAAAAGACTGTGCCCCCTGTCACAGCCCCTGCAAGCAGTTTGNGGGCAACGGGGTTTGCAGAGCCTTCCCACCACTCTGTGTGCAGCAGAGGATTAGCTGCTACGTGGCTGCAGTGGCAGCAGTGGCCTCACAGCATGCTGATGAGCAGTGGCTATCACCACTGGATCCTTGTGCACAGCTCCTGGGGCTGGGGACCAAAGGCACCAGGCAGGTGTGGTGGCAGGTCCCCTCCATATGCTCAGCTGGCCTGTGTTTCCCACAAGCATCCCTATACAGTAAGGCCACAGCTTGGAAACTCCCCAGTGCCTCACGGAGGTTGGGGAATGCTCCCTGCTGACACCCATGTGCCCCCAGGCCGGACAGAGTGGAAACACCCAGTCAGGTTTCTCACCCAGCTTTTAACAGCCACAGACAGATATGGCCATGAGCCCTTCTTTATCACCATCACTGAGCAAACCACCCACCATCCTCCAGAGACATCAGCCACCAGCCCTGGGGCAGCCACTCCTCAGCCCTGCAGGATAGCAGGACATGCCACCTCCCCCCGAACTTCCCAGGCGCTGGGGAGAACTCAGAGACACCACCTGGGTCCTACAATCGGTTTATTAGTCTAGTAAAAACAAGGCTGCAAAGGGATGTGTTTGCTACACCTGGCCAAGCCTGTGCTGGGACCCTGGCTGGCAGCACTCCCACCCCACCCTTCTGTCCCCTTATTGCAGTGGCTGTGCCAGCAGTGACTGTGGCTATTGCTCGGCTCTAGGAAAGGCAAGGCAGAGCCCTCCAAAACCCACGGCACCTGCTGGCAGGGCAAGGGATGCAGCTGCCAGGCTTGCAGACAAGCCAGATGACAGCATCCCTCCCCAGAGAGCCACTGTGATCCCCAGGGAACAGGTGGGGTCAAAGAACCTTCAAAGCTGTTTGTCCAGGCACCCTCATCTCCCCATGTCTCCCATCTGCCCAGGAAAAAGCCCCTCCAGGCTGCTCTCAGCAGGGATGGAGATGCCAGCAAGGGCACGTCTGCTCTCGCAGCCAGGTCAAATCCCAGTGGCTGGCCTCGACGGGGGACAGGCAGGAGGGAAGGCAGGGACACACACCCAGCGAGGAGGAGGGTCATTTGCCTAGCAGCTTTAGTGCTAATGCTGCAGGGGACTGACAGGCAGACCAGGGACAATCGGGCAGACCATGCAAGCCCCCTGTGCCTCACTAACCGGCTGCTTGGGCAGACAAGTGCCAAATGCCCTCCTGAGGCTGAGGGCACATGGCATGCTGGGCCACCCCCAGACACCTGGACTGATAACTCCCTGCTCTGCTGGCAGGGCTGGGGCTGCTTGGGTTCCCCTGGGCACACCCCCCACCCCACGGAGCAGCCAGCCTGCTCGGGAAGAAGCACGTGTGCCAGCCCTGCTGCCTCCCCTCTCCGAGCCCCCAGTCAGCCTTGCTCAGGTCTGCAACGTGGTGGACACTGTCCCAGGCCATGAGCACCAGAGAGGAGCTCACCAGCTCTTCCCAAACACGGAGTGCACTTGAAGGCAGGGCTCCTGCTGTGCTCATGGCTGCAGGGACAGGCATGACTGTCCCTGTAGCGCATCCCCATCAATTGTCTCTCCATCCCCATCATCACTGTGGACATTCATAGGAACTTCCCACACCAAAACCACAAAGGCAAAAGACTGTGCCCCCTGTCACAGCCCCTGCAAGCAGTTTGGTGTCCCCCCTGCTTTCATTGTGCCTAGTCCAGCACTCCAGTCCCAGCACAGGCATCCAGTCCGGCACAACTCCTTCGGCACAGCTGGATACCCAAGCCCCCAGGCAGATCAGGGCTGCAGCAGGTACTTCTCTTCATTCTTTGACTCATCCACATCAGAAGCTGGGGTCTTCTTGGGACATGAGGGGGTCCTGCAGGCTTTGCAGAGGATGAGAAAGAGGATGAGGATGAGCAGCACGATGACACAGTTAAAAGAAATTGCCACGATCGCCCCGGTGGAGAGAGCAGCCCCCATGGCCACTGTCCCGCGGGAATCAGCGCGACCCACAGCTCGGTCTCACGCTTGGGATGCCAGGGCAGGGGTGGAGCATGCAGCCTCCACCTGCTGGCATTGGCAGGGGACAAAGGGGACGGCCGTAGTGCTGGCGGTGGGATGGGGATGGGGCCAAGCAGGCAGCAGGACAGCGTCCCAGGCTGCACCACACCACTGGGAAGGATCAATGAGAGCTTCCTCTCGACTTCCCCTCCTCTGGCAGGGCAGTGGGGGCAAAGGGATCACTCTTCTCCCTCCAGCACCTGGAAGAGAGAAAGTCGTGGTTACCACGGGCATGAGGGGACGGGCTGTGCGAGCCCTTCGTGCTGGGCTCTGGGGGTGCCAGGGGGCAGCGACCCGAGGGCCCAAGGGACTCTGCTGGAGTTTGGAGGCTGCAGCAGCTCCCACGTCAGACACAGTTTGGGGGACCTTTCCAGCATCTCTTTCCAGCCTTGGCTTTCCTCCCCATCTCTGCGAGGGCCACCAACCTGGAAGTGTCCCCAGTGGGAGACCTCATCCCGGCCCAAACGCTCCTTCCCGTGCACCCCCGGGGACTCCGGACAGTCCTCGCCCCGCTACGATCCCCTCTCCACCCTCCAACTGCTCTTCCTGCCGGCGGGACCCGGCTGCGAGGTCCCGCACCCAGAACGGGGCCGGGTGGCAGCAGCTGGGGGGCCAGGGCAGTCCCCGTTGTGCTTTTTTACCGGGGTCGGACGGAACCTCGGCTGCGGGGCTCCCCGGGGTCTCGAACCCCGCGCCCCTCGCGGAGCGGAACACCCAGGAAGCCTCCGGCACCGGACAGCAACAGGTCCCACCAACTCCGCCCTCCCGCCGCGGGGCCCCGGCGTTACCCACCTGCCTCCGCTTCGCCCCGGGAA
>VZRZ01005616.1:467899-478445 GCA_013398175.1 Climacteris rufus
CGGTACCGCCCCTGCTGCTGCTCCGACAATGCCCCCTCTGCTGCCCCGGTACCGCCCCTGCTGCTGTCCCGGTACCGCTCTGCTGCTGCCCCGGTACCGCCCCCGCTGCTGCCCCGGTACCGCCCTGTTGCTGCCCCCGTACCGCCTCTGCTGCTGCCCCGAGAATGCCCTTGCTGCTGCCCCGACAATGCCCCCGCTGCTGTCCCGGTACCGCTCTGCTGCTGCTCCGCCAATGCCCCTGCTGCTGCCCCGGGACCGCTCTGCTGCTGCTCCGCCAATGCCCCTGCTGCTGCCCCGGGACCGCTCTGCTGCTGCTCCGCCAATGCCCCTGCTGCTGCCCCGGGACCGCTCTGCTGCTGCTCCGCCAATGCCCCTGCTGCTGCCCCGGGACCGCTCTGCTGCTGCTCCGCCAATGCCCCTGCTGCTGCCCCGGGACCGCTCTGCTGCTGCTCCGCCAATGCCCCTGCTGCTGCCCCGGGACCGCTCTGCTGCTGCTCCGCCAATGCCCCTGCTGCTGCCCCGGGACCGCTCTGCTGCTGCTCCGCCAATGCCCCTGCTGCTGCCCCGGGACCGCTCTGCTGCTGCTCCGCCAATGCCCCTGCTGCTGCCCCGGTACCGCCCTGTTGCTGCCCCCGTACCGCCTCTGCTGCTGCCCCCGGTCCTGCCTCTGATGCTGCTCCCGGCACTGCCCTCCCGCCACAGCTGCTGCAGCCCTGCCTGCGCCGGCCCTGCCCTGCCCAGGGGCACCACCTGGCTCTCCCCTGCCCTGCCGCTGAACAGACAGACAGACAGACAGACAGACAGACAGACAGACAGACAGACAGACAGACAGACAGACAGACAGACAGACAGACAGACAGACAGACAGACAGACAGACAGACAGACAGACAGACAGACAGACAGACAGACAGACACACACACACACACAGACACACACACGCAGACATACACACACACAGATACACACACACGGTCTCACACTCACTGTGGCTTGAGGATGCTGAGAACGGACTTGCCAGGGCCGGGCTAAGGTCCTTCGCGGGTCACAAGGGCTACAGGCAAGCAGGGGTGGCACAGACACCATCACAACCACAGAACACCCAGGGACAATCAGGACCTGGGAATATGGGCGGCATCAACCTCGCCAGCACAGCTGGCTTTTCCCAGGCCTGTTGGTGACGAAACTGGTGTTCAGGGCAGCCTGACCCCATGCACAGGCTTGCTGGACCCCTGCCAGCTTCCATATGGGCACTGGAGCCAGAGACAGCCTGGTGAGGGGCATCCCCCCAAAGGAAGGGTACTCCTGGTGAAGGACACAGATGTGGCACCCAAGGGAGATGGCTGGGAGGCAGGGGCAGAGGAGAATCTGGGGGTGGTTCCTGAAGACTGTCAGGAATCAACACCTGCAAATGCTCTCAAAAGCCACGTCCAGGCCCCACATATGCCTGGTGACACAGACACACGACAGTGACACAGGGGATCTGTGGCAGCCTCCTGGGGGGATGGCGTCTGTCCAGCCAGACAGCCCCACACGGTGCATGTCACCAGGGAAAAGAGGCAGCTGGTGAAGGACAGGCCTGTAAGGGACCTGGGACATCTCCTGGCTGACCCAGACCCACGGGTGTGATGATCGGGTAAAGCTCAGTCCTGAAGGGAAGGCCACCAAGTCAGCTGAGGAGAACTTTCAGTGAAACAAAAACAACAGTCACTTTTTAGCTTTGATGAGAAGGCTTTAAACGTGCCACAGCCACGAGGGAGGGTTACACAGGCTGCCTGAGGATCTGGCTCTCGGCTCTCTACTAAGAGGGTGTTTTGAGTAAACAAACACAGACACATCGCCAGTTGAAATGTCAGAAGCCATCTGATCAGACACTCGAGCATCTTCCTTGGCATTTATGGCTAATCTGCTAATTAGTCAAGAAAAGCAGTGTCCTGACTTCCATAGATGTAAGGGAGCAGCAGCTGGGAACAGCAGAAAGATAAACCCGACTAACTCTGCCCCATCCCCAGGATTCACGTGTGCTGGCACAGCAGACAGGCCCAAGCGTTTCCCTGACTGCCTCCAGGTAGTGGTGCAGGAAGCAGTGAGACGTCCAGAAGGAGGGGAGGCATGTGAGCCTGGCACAGGCCCCGCTCAGGCTGGGCACTCGTTGGGAGGGAGGCGGGCGTCTGCGCCGCACAGGCAGGTGCAGCCTTGTCCTGTTGCATGGGAACGCACCACGTCTCTCTTGCTGCCCCTCACTTAGGTGAAATCTCTTCTTTAAGTGCTTGTGTTGTTACCTGTTCACTGACAGAGCAGAGCTGCAGCTCCCTGCACGGGCAGGGACACGGGAAGAGTGCAGGACACGTAGTGCTCGGGACACCGTGTGAGCAGGGGTTGTTCAGGAGACAGCTCAGCCCATCACAGGGAACAGCCCTTCCCTCCTGCCCAGAATTACCTACCAGAGCTGCTCCAGAAGGGCAAATACTGCACAAGAAAAGATGGTCTGTCCTTTGCCTTAGCAGAGTTCAGAATGAGTCTTTTTGAGGCTGCAGTTCCAGCCAGTTTAAAAGAGAAAAAAAAAAAAAAGAGCAAAAAGAGAAAAAACCCACAACCTTGATCGTTTTTGGGTATTAAAGGAGGTTATTATTTAGATATTAACCTCCCCTCGGATCAGAGTCCATTTACACTCACAAGAGGAACAAATGCAGAGCAGCAGGAGAGCTGGAAGAGCAGAGCTTCAGCCGGCAGCCACAGCCCCACCAATGCTTACAGGGTGACCTCCAGTGGGACGAAGAAGCAATGACAAATTTCCAAGCTACATAAAATTACACCTTTATTTTAAACCCATCTTTGCGCATTATCAAGGAGCAGAAAGGGGAAAGAACAGAATCCTTTGGAGCTTCCCATTACCAACACCCCAAGACAGCGGCAGAGCCACAGGATTTCAGGCTGGTCACAGCACGAGTCAGCTGCTGCCTGTTTGGCAGAGAGAACTGCGACCGCCAGCTCCACCAGGCCGAAGGGAGCTACGTGCACGCGATGGCAAACGGAGCCACATCCCGGCAGTCCTACATCCAACTCCCCCAGCAGAGGGACTCTTCAGGCACAGAAGGTGGCTGGCCCAGCCCTGTCCCCCACTGTCCATACGTTCGTGAGCCCTGGCAATGCTGGCAGCAGCCAGCAGCTCCCCCGTCAGGCCCCATCTCCCCTTTGTACCGGTCACAGCAATTTTTACCTGCCACACAGGCAGGTGTCTGTCCCGCCTGCTGCCCGGGCTGCTGCACCCCCGGGCACCTGAAACCTGGCTGGGGGAGGAGCCCTTCACCAGGGCTCACCAACAGCACACCAACAGTTCTTGCTCAAGCAGACTCCTGTCTTGCATGATCCCCTAAGGAGTACAGCCTGGCAGCCTTTGGCAAGGAACTTGTCAAAACCCATTTTCACACAGCCACAATCACACCCAGTTACAAGAGTCCGCTCCTCCTGCCCTCCCCTCTCACGTCTGTGAGCCCCCGTGCTGGCAGCAGCAGTGCAGCCACAGCCCCCGGCTGGCTTGCGCAGCTGCCCCGAACCGCGCACGGCGCCGGCGCCTCAGGGCCCCCCGGACACTCCCCCGATGGAGCGGGGCTGCTTCCCTGTGCTGCCAGCTCCCCGGCCCCCGCCCTGCTTCCTCTTCATGTGGCCCTGCGATTCCACTTTCAGCGCCTCAGTCCAGAAGGCAGCGGCAGATCCTGGGGCCTGGTAGCCCGGCTCCTGAGGATCCAGGGCGTCTTTGCTGAGTAGGACACATATGGAAGGAATGTTTCTCTTCACTGTCAAGGCATCAAGGCCTGCCTCAGGCACAATGGGTTCCCAGATTTCTTCGATCTGTCTGAAGAGCACTTTGGTGATCTGGTGCAGCTCCTTGAGCCTTCGTTTCATGATTTCCACACAGGTGATGGTCTTGCTGACGGCCTTGCCTGAGCCAGTGAAAAGAATTTGCCTCACCGAGTCCTGCTCCATCTTGCTCAAGGCATAGCCCATTAGATTCCTGATTTTGCTCCCGTCTTTCACCTTCATTTCAGTAATATCAGCGGGCAGGTCAGTGAAAGGAAGAGGACAAGGTTTCTCCACGATCTTGGTCTTCTTATAGTTCTCCATTCTGCAGTGCTGAAAAGGAAAATGGATCCATGAACACCCATCCCCCTGTAACTGCTGCACAAAGAAATCCTCACAATTAGCTACACCCTTTCCTCTGAAGGGCACTCTGAGCCACTGGAATTGGGCATCATGAAAAGGCACAACCAAAAGATTAGCCCAGTCCTTCTAAGGATTTACAGTGTGGACACTGCCACCGGGCAGCCTGAGCCCTGACAGAAAGCCCGTGAAAGAAAGAGCATTGGTGTTGTGGGCCTAAGCAGGGTGACGTAAACAACACTGCTGTATTTCGAGGGAAGACGGACCAAATGAGTGAGATGGGGTTACTGAGAACAGAAATCGTGGGCTGCTGGCCACAGCTGCACCAGGACAGGATGAGCTCAGGCACAGCCCACTCGCTGCTCCTTGTGTTACAGAAACAGGGTCATGGGGCCCTGGCCACCCAGATGAGGCTAAAACAGTGCACGTCACAGGGGAGATGAAGAGAGGGGTTGCAGGAACAAAAAAAAAAAAAAGGTTTCCTCGAGGGAAAGACAGAAAGGTCCGGTCTCACAGCCGCCCCCTCTGCCAAAGCAGGTGCCATCCTGGCCGAAGTCTGACCTCTGCAGGGCACTCCCCTTCCCACCCCACACAGCCCAAGGTATTTAAGGGCGCAGCACTTTGTGGGCTCCTGAATCCCGTTCCACCCAGACCCAGCTCCCCGCACCCCATCCACCGCAGGGACACGGCTGCCCTGAGGCCCCGCTCCGTACTCTAGGAGCACATGAGGCCCTCACCCCCACAGGGCCGCCGCAGCCGTCAGTGCGTGGGAGCCCGGGCCGCAGCCCGTGGGGGGGCAGGGGTGTCGCGGTGGGATGCGGGGAGGTCCTGCTGGGACTCAGGGATGCCGCGATGGGATGCGGGGCGGGCGGGACCCGCGCTCACCTGCGGCCGCCTCAGCGCGCCCCTTGCCACAAGATGGACGCCGGTCCCGCGCGCGCGCAGGCGCGAGAAGGGTGGGCGGAGCTCAGCACCGAGGCCACGCCCCCACAGATGGCGCGCGGGGCGGGGGCGGGGCTGGCTGTAGGCCCCGCCCCCTCCGGGGAGCGGGGAGGCGCGGCCGAGCCGGGGATGCAGCGGGACCCGGAGCAGCTCCAGCTCTCCCTGGCACCGGGAGCAGCCAGTGTCCCTGCGTGCGCCCACCAAAGGACGTGTGCGAGCGTGAGAAGTACCGTTACCTGAGCAGCCCCAGGCAGTTGGAGGGACCCGGGAACTTTTCTGCAGGCCTGCAGCCCTGCTGTGGTTTGACCACGAGTGAGCTTGCTGATCAGGAAGAGGACAAGAAAAGGCAAGCTCTTCTGGACTTCCCTGTGGGGATCCTGCCCCACTCCTGCAGGACTCCCAGGTCACAGACAGCTGGTCATTGTTTCACCAGCATGAAGGGTTTGAGACCCTTCCAAAAGCATGGCATCAATCTTGGAAACTCCAGCCTATGGCCAGACCAGGCAAGGCACAGCTTGTGCCCCTCTCTGAAAAGGAAAGAGCCAGCATAGGCTCTGGCTTGCAGCAGCCTCAGGAAAGCAGAGGCAGGGTAAAGTCAAAAGTCACAGCCTCTCAGCAAAGGGATGGGAGAAAAGCTCCTTGAGGCCAGGTTCCCCTGGGCACAGGCAGCTCACATGAACAGGAAGAGCATGTGCCACAGTCTATGGGAGGCTGTGGGACTGGAAGCTTACCTGCCCTTGGCCCAAGGCTGAAAGAAACCACCGGCCATCTCCTGGAGTCTGCCAGGAGATCACTGCCTGGGGAAAAACCACAGAGTCTGTGCCGGGAGCAGTCGTTACACCCAGGGAGAGACAGACAACCCAGTCAGCGTTCCAGGACTTTACTAGGGGCCACATTAAGAGCAGAAAGGGATTTTTAAATATGTTGAAAACCAAGACGCGTTTCAGGAAAGTGCAAGACTTGCAAATGGTGGCAGATTAAGGAGCAGTGCAGCTTCAACCAGGGGCTGGCACAGCTCAGTGCTGAGCGGGGTGCCCCGGGGTGCTGCTGTGTCACTCCAGCATGCTCACGCCAAGCGGGAAGGAGCCAGGACCAGCGGGGTGGGAGCTGTGCCGCAGGGGCCCCATGCTCCCCACGCTCCAGGCTCTGCCATCACTCTGCCACAGGTTTCGCTTGCTTGGCCGCTTCCAGACGCGTCAGGATTTCATTCCACTGCACAAACTGCTTGGAGAGAAGCAGGGTCTGGACATGACTCTTAAGGAAAGAAATGTGGAAACTGTGAGGAAGAAACCACAGTCAGAACACCCTGACAGCACTGCTACAATCCCCATTCCTTGGAGAGGGAGAAGCTCATGGCCTACCAGGCTGTTGAAAGCCTACATGGATTCAAATCATTCAGTTGCTGAGCCACTGCACAGCACCAAACACCCACAGGAGTCCAGGAAGCACTTCTGAACACTGTACCACTGCAATGCAAGAGCTTTCTGGAGAAAAGAACAGAGCTTCCCTTCCCTGAAACCACTGTGGTTTCAGGATGTGCCTCAGCACTGGGATCCTACACAGCCAGGACAGGGATGCAGGTGTCACCACATCAGAAAGGGCACTGGCTGTTAAACCCACGGCTGGGGATCCAACAGATCTGACAGGGGAGGCAGCCCAGTTCAGCTGTTCCAGGCCCAAGGCTCAAAGGATACCATTTTGTTGTAGTCCTCAAGGAGTGTCTTGACACTGTCAGTGAGGTCATGACGCTTCTCCTGCAAAGAGGGGAGCCGCAGTAAACAAGCTGAAGGACATCTGCCCTTTCCAGTCCCTGACAGCACAGTGGGAAACTCATCCAAGGGCAGTACTGAGATAAGAGTTCAGACCCTGGCTGTGGCTGCTCACTGCAGCTGGACAGGATTACACAGTCAGGAGAAAGTTCACAAGCACGAGTGCTACGAAGCTCTAAAGCTTCTAGGCTTGCACTGCTGCCTGCCTCTCCTCAGCATCCAGCCTTTGCTTGCCCCAGAGCAGAAACTCACAGCAAAATGCTTAAAGGGATCATTAGCAGCTGCACAGGCTACTAACTGCCAGTTCCAGGAGTGCTCAAACAGGGAAGGAAAGGGTGAAGTGACTGGGTGACAGTATCAACCTGTAATGACAGGTGACAGATCAACCATCAACTTTCCAGAGACTAGGACACTAGGAGAGTGCAGTGCTTCACCTCAGTCTCAGTGAAAGGGGGAATGCCAGAGGTTTAACCCGCTGTTGCTTACTACGTGTCACTCAAAGCTGTTTTGAGCAGGGTTGTGGTAGGCAAATTTCCAATGATTTTCCAATTTGGACTCAATTGCCAGAAATCCTGGATCCTTCCTCCCACTTGGAGCACTTAAACTCCTTTAAGACTGCAATATGCATATTCTGGATTGCAAAAAACTGCCATAAATGACCAACTCAAGTGAATGCAAATACAGGGGTGTCAGTACAGCCACTGGCAAAAGGTTCCTACACCCTTCTGCTCCAGACTGACATGAATGTCACGGTACCTGCTGCTGTATGTGGATCTGTGAGAGGCGCTGCAGTTTGCCCGCATGGTCAGGAACCGCTGGAAGCACAGAGGAGAAAACAGGTTGGGTTGTTTTACAGCACATGGGAATAGTTCCCAAAATAAAGACCACTCCTCCTCCATGAGCACAGCATGGCAGAACTCCTCTCACTGAGTGCAAGTGCCCCACACCACAGATACACCTTCTATGGGATCAAAAAAACTACCTAGCTACCCTGTCCATGGCACGAGCTCAGGGATGCCCACAGTGAGGGCTACTCATGAACTACATCAGAGTAAACTACTTGGACAGCAGTAGAAAAGGCACCGCTCTCTATGCCAGGAACAGGGATGTTTGGGATGTGAAAGAGCTCATAGGAAGGAATGGCCTGCCAGTCTCCAGCCTCTCCACACTGCTGCCTCTAGCCTGCTCCACAACCTACTCTATCACCCCCCTGACCTTGCAAGGGAGGTCAGAGCAGTGTGAGGGAGGAGCAGACACAAGTCTGCATCCAATTTACTGTCACACCACTGAGCTGTCCCCTTCTCTTGTGTCTCAGGCTCAAGAGAAAAGAAAGAAAACACGACAGGCCACAGCTTAGCAGGTGGCATTTGCAGAGAGAACACACATACCTTGGATACTGGCACTGTCCAAGGTGGGCTGGAGGTTCTTCACCTGCTCCAGAAGGGCTGCACGGGCAGGAATAGCCTGTTCCTCTGGTTGGCAAGGGACAAGAAACAACATCAGTAAACGCAAAATGCTGCTCTGACTTTTCACAAATAGTGAAAGTTGATCTAGCTACACAGAAAGGGGCTTGTTCATGATTTTATTCACAGTTTTGTGCTGCTCATCCCTGGGTCTTCAGGCAGGAGAATTTCCACCAAGTTATAGCGATAGAACAAGCAGTAATGGGTACAAATTCAAAGAGGAGAAATTTAGGTTGGAATTAGGAAGAAATTCTTTACTGTGAGGGTGGGGAGAAATTGGCACAGGTTGCCCAGAGAAGTTGTGGATGCCCATCCCTGGCAGCGTTCAAGGCCAGGTTGGATGGGGCTCTGAGCAACCTGGTCTAGTGGGAGGTATCCCTGTCCATGGAAGGGTGGATTGGGACTGGATGGTCCTTAAGGTCCCTTCCAACCCCTTAACATTCCATGATTCTATGAAATTCCATTCACAAGACTATACCACCACAGGCTGAATCAAATTCCTGAAGCCAAATGAGGACAAGGCTAGGAGGTGTTTAAATACACCCAAATGTCTTCTATTTTTCTCACAGCCTGGAGAACACTGAACATGGGGTGAGGAAAACCATTCCAGCTTGTCGCAATTACGACACAAAAGAAGGACATGGACACCTGCTGAGAGCAAAGGAACAAGTGCTGGGCGAGACCCGCCCGATTTATTTTATATCTGTCTAATAAACCACTGTGGATTGGAGGAGACAATGAGCCTCCCCTCAATCACACTGGTCAAAGGAAATGTCCATCAAACTTCTGTGCCCAGGAGAAAGGAATGTAAATAATAAGGTACCGTTACAATAACATGGCTATGTTTACAGAGAATGTGTGAGAACCAGTTACAAAAGAATGACAACATCCAGAACTGCACAACTCAGGGCAACACCAGCTCTAGTTTTCCTTATCAACCTTTGATTAATTCTGGGCTAAACTGAACGATCAATAGGAGAGAGATCAAAGCTGCCAGAACTGCAGTGTGGATGTGCACAAGGGAGCACTCGGGGTGACAGACATCCTTGTACAAACCATCTCTCTGATACTTCTGCACTTTACAGCTGAAGGGAAGAAATCCATCCCAATCCACCTTAGGTAAAGCTGCAAAAGCCTCCTATTTCCCCTTGTTTTGTGCCATACCTGCCAAGATGAACTGCAGCTTCATAGCATCTGGAACAGCCATCCTGTCAATGTACTGGTGGTCAAGGTATTTTATTACATCTTCAACTGGAGGGACGAACAGGTGTGGAAACAAAAAGCAGGGGAGATGTTATTGCATTCACAAGTGCAGCTTTCCCCTGTGCTGTGTATCAAGTTACTCTGCAAACACTCAAGCCAGAAAAACCCACTGTGTTAGGGACAGCTGCAACACTTCCTTTTTGTTTGGATAATGATACCAAAGGTGAGTGAAATCTGCTTCCTCCCACCCTCAGAACAAAATTAGTCAAGACCTCCATCCTGGTGCCTAAAATTATCTACAAATACATGTTTTACACTTTCATACTGAGCAGCCACTGCGGACCTGGACCACAACAGACGTCTCTCCTCCTCCGTGCAGTGCTAACAGACAGCAAAACCTGGCCAAGAGGCAGCTCCCCAGATCTGTCTGCTGAGTGTGAACCTTACTGCTCCCATCACATACACCCGGCAGAGCTACTCCAGCATGCCCAAGAAGTCCAAACGTGCAGGAATTCATTTCAGGACCTCATGCTCTGAAAACCTTCAAGGGCTGCATTGCAGGCGGAGCAAATCCCGGCACTGCCACAGGCAGATGGACACAGAGCAAATAACAGGCTGCAGCGGCCCGTTTCCCACTCCCGACAGCTGAGCTGGAGGATCGCGAGCAGAAAGACCTCTCACATACTTATTTTTCTGCCAAATACACGAAATAAGGGCCCAAAACCAAAGCGGATCACACGGGGTGTGGGGAAGGTGCTTTTGTTTAGAGCAAGGAAACGCCACAAGAGGGGTTTGGAGCTCCCCCCTCCCGCCCTCCGCGATTCCTCCCCCGCCGCGAGACCCGCTCACTTTTCTTAAACAGGATTTTGATTCTCTCCCTCTTGCCGGCGATATTGTTCAGCGCCACCTGCACCTTCACCAGCTCGTCCGCCACCTGCAGAAGCACAGAGGGAGGGGACGGGGCTGTCAGGCCCCGCCGGGCCGCTGCACCCCAGGCCCCGCCGGGCCG
>VZRZ01005616.1:478467-500955 GCA_013398175.1 Climacteris rufus
CCCAGGCCCCGCCGGGCCGCTCCCAGCCGCCCCCGGCCGGTCTCCGCAGTCCCCCCCGGCACTTTTCGCGGCCCGCAGCCCCCGCTGCCGAGGCCGAGGCGCTGCTCCAGCTCCTCCAGCCGCCACTGCAGCCGCCGCAACTCCGCCGCGCCCGCCGCCATCTTCTTGCCGGGCGGAAGCGGCCGCGCCTCACTTCCGGCGCGCCCCGGGCGTTGCCATGGCGGCGCGTTGCTAAGGACAGCCGTTGCCATGGAGACGGGAGGGCAGGCCGCGGATGGCGGTGCGGAGCCCCTCTCAGAGGATGAGAGGCGGTCGATGGCGATTTGCACTGCAGAGGGAGGCGTGCAGCCCTCCCGCCGCTCGGGAGGACGGTCGATGATGGCTTCATTCCGGCGTAGTCCTCCAGGAAAGAGACTCTCGGATGTATTAAAAGGAATTGATATAGCGATCCGTGTAGATGCAGGCTCTTTGAAATCCGGGAGGCTGCCGCGGGCTTTCCCCCAGGCTTCTGCCTGCCCGCATTCACCTTTCTTCTATCGACCACGGCAGGTGACTGTGGCGAAGAAGAGAAGCACTAATGAACACTGCAGCCAACCCCCGCCCCATTGCTGCCTTCAGCTGGCACTCACAATTACATGGATCTCTCACAGGGATGAAAGGTATTCATAGTAGCAGCATCCACCACAGGAAAACGTCCAGAGAGTTTCCCAGATGCTGAGGGAGAAGTATCTTGGGGTGGAACAGAAGCGTGTGGCCAGCAGGTTGAGGGAGGTGATCCTGCCCCTCTGCTCAGCCCTGGTGAGGCCACATCTGGAATACTGTATTCCATTCTGGGCTACTTAGCACAAGAAAGACAAGCACCTGCCAGAGGGAGCCCAGCAGAGGCCACAAAGGTTATTAAGGCACTGGAGCATCTCTCTTCCAAGGAGAGACTGCGAGAGCTGGGCCTGTTTAGTCTGGAGAAGGCTAGGAGGGATCTTATTAGTGCACACAAATATCTCAAAGGAAGATGCCAAGAGGATGGTGCCAGACTCTTCTCAGTGGTGCCCAGTGACAGGGTAAGGAGCAACGGCCACAAACTAAAGCAGAAGAAAGACCTTTCTTATTTTGAGAGTGGCAGAGCACTGGAACAGCTGCCCAGGGAGATTGTGGAGTCTCCCTCTCTGAACACATTCAAACCCCACTGGGACATGTTCCTGTGTCATCTGCTCCAGGTGACCCTACCTTGGCAGGGGGGTTGGCCTGATCTCCAGAGGTCCCTTCCAGCCCTGATGATTCTGTGAGTTTTCAAAGCACCTTTTGATGTCATCCTCTGGATGCCAGGTCTTAGCCTGTCCCTGCTCCATCGTGCCCACATGACTTCAGCAGTGCCAGGATGAATGTGGGGCTGTGTGTTGCACTGCATACCCCAGGCACCAGGGATCACCAAGTCAAGGTTTCAGACTGCTCTTTTAGATAAAAACCATCTATTAATAGTGAGTACTTTGCTAACATGGCTGGTAATGTGGGCTGGATGGCTTTGGGGACACTCCCACTGCCCTTTGCTAAAAGCTAAACCCTCCATGCCCTGAAAAATCTTTGTCCTTACAGATGTGCTCCTACTGAGAGTTGCACAGGCCTGCCCGGATGCAGGAGGGAGCTGCGGGGTGGCCCAGTGCCCCAGCTGCCTCTATGTCCCCTCAAACCACCCTGCAGGAGCTGTGCAGAGCACTTGGGCAGCAGGAGCAGGCTGAGGCTCTGTGTGCGCTGCCTTTTCTTCTCAGAGATCGATAACTGGGATCTTCAGAGGGGAGGAGCTGAGCTTTGTTCCACAAAGGCGACAAATAGAAATGGCTTCATTAGCAGAAGTGCCCGGGGGCTGCAGAAGGGGCTGNTCTGTGCTTAGAGGGTACCAGCTCTCTCATGGCCTGTGCCCAGCGTCATGGGCAATGCCCCAAATACACAAATGCCTGTACTAGAGGATCCCAGACCACACAGTGCCCTGAGGGGAGAAACCCAGGTAGTCCCGGAACTCAAGCACTGGGGGGCCTTGGGACTGTTCTCATCCACCCTTTAGAGTCACCTCCCTTCGAATGGAGCTGAAGCCAAGCACTGGCTGCCCACAGCGCAGCACAGGGACTCGGTCCCCTGCTTCTTGGGTTGGAGAGAAAGCCTTTGACCGTGTCCCCATCCCTGGAGCCTGCAGTGGCACACTGATGTAATCCTTGCCCCCAGCCCAGCACTGAAGCTGGATCAGTGCTCCTCTCCTCTGGCTAGACAGGATAGTCCCCGCATCCCCCGCCTCCTCCCTCCTGCTCAATTACAGTCCCTGCAGGACATGGGGAAGCAGGCATCAATCACGGCTGGTTACTCAGGTGACAGCAGCTGCGTCCCCAAGCTCCCCAGGGGGCATGGAAACACACATCACCCTCTGAGCCTGGTAATGAGTGGGGACGTGGGCCCGCATGTGCCCTGCCGGCTCCCTGGGGCTGCGGTGCTCGATGAGCTGTGGCCAGCACTTCACAGCAGTGACAAGGGACACAAGACCCCAATTAAGGATGCATCAATCCCACTCCAGCTCTGCTTGGCACACTCACATACACACACACCCCCCCACACACACCCTCCTTGTTCATGAACCTCCCCCCAGCCCCGGTGGCCAGACCGTAGGGGTGGACCCGCCAGACCACCGGTCCTCTGCAGGGGTCCTGCTTCACCCCCATGTCTCCAGCGTGTCCCCAGCGTGACCCCCGCACCCTCCGTGTCACTCCGTGTCCCGAAGCCGGGTCTGGCTCGAGCAGCGTTGCTGCAGCACCGTGGACAGCGACGGCGCTGCCCGGGTGGGCTCGGGGGTGCGGGCTGGGGCTGCCTCCGGGGGGCTGGGGGTGTCCCCTTGCCCTGGGAGTTCGGGCTGGGGGTGTGGCCGGGAATCTGTGTTGGGGATGCCCCTTGGGCTGGGGCTGTTCTCGGGGGACTGGGATTGTCCTCGAGGGGCTGGGTTGGGACTGTCCCCGAGAGGCTGTAGCTGTCCCCGGAAGGCTGGGGATGTCCCCAGAGGGCTGGGTCCTCAGGGGGACTCTCAAACAGGAGTTTCTGTCTGCGTGGGTGCCAATTAATGGCTTAATTGATGCTGGGGTGGACCTGTCTTCGTGGTTGCTTCTGGCTGGGGTGTCTGTGCCCATGGGAGTCCCCTGTGCCTCTTCTTAGGTACAGGTGGCTGCACACGTGTGGAAGTCCATGTGTGAACATGTTTGAGTATGACAGTGTGAGTGTGCATACCACTGAGTTGGTAAACGGGAGCACAAGTAACCACCCCTGTATGTGTCTGTGCCTCCCAGCTGCACCAGGGTCACCCGTGTCCTCTGGGGGCATTGCTCAAGTGTCCGGCTGGCCCAGCATCGCTGTCATCTCACCAGGTGCAACCTCACAGCCCCATGGCCATGGTCTCAGCAGCTCCAGGGCTATGTTCCTTTCCTGACACTGGCAGGATCCACCCCCGGGTGAGCTGCCACTGGCAGCGTGCTGAGGTAGGCAGCTGGCTCAGCTGTTGGCACAGCTGGACTTGGAGCCCTGTCTGATCCAGCCCATGCTTGAGGGCTCTGGTGGCCACAGGGCACCTGTGTGCAAGTCAGAGCTCCCGGAGACTGTGCTGGAGGCAAGGACGAGGGGTGTTGTGAAACCTCAGGCGCTACAACTGTTACCCCACAGTATCACAGGCCGTGGGGGTGTCCTGCACCCCCAAACTGAGCCCTGGATCTCGGCAGGTGGCACCATGCCCTGCATGCCAGCCTTGACACCGGTCTGGTTGAGAAGTTTGTTTCCTTTAATAGATACATGGAGTCGCACAGCTGCGGCGGGAGCACGGGGACCAGGCCGGCGACGCCAGAAGCCCCACGCTGAGGTAGAGGTGAGCATTGCTCCATGCTCACCTGCTTTGGCACCCTGGGGCGCAAGCGGGTGGAGGAGGTGCCCGCCCAGCCCCAACGAGGTAGTTCGGAGTGCCCTGTCTCCCTGCCACCCGGCTGGGGACCCTGGCACCTGGGCAGTCTTTGGTGGTGGGGGGTACTCAGCTGGGCCTCCCTACCCTCCCCCCACCAACAACCCTCACCCCGACATTAACCCCCAACCCCAGCCCCACCCCAATAAGCTCCACCCCCACCATTCCCACCAATATCCCCATTATTTGCCCCCCCAGGGTGATCCTCCTGAGCTGAGGACCTGGGGGGCTGAGATGCCACCACCCTGGGGGTGTCTCAGGGCAGGGGCAGCAAGCCCAGGCAGCACAGGAGGGCTGGGTAGGGGCGTCTGCAGTGGGTAGGGGGTGCAGTATATACATAGGGGCTGCAGTGTATAGGGGCTATGGTTTACAGGGGCTGCAAAGTATCGTGCCTGTAGTGTTTGCACGGAGGGTGTGCATGGAGAGGTAACGTGGGCACCAAGGGTGTGTGCAGGGGATGCAGTGTATGCACTGAGGTGTGTACAGGGGCAGCAGTGCGTGCATTGAGGTGGGTTAGGGGCTGCAGGATGTAGGGGATGCAGCATGCAGGTCCCGCGGGGTGCCCCAGGCAGCAGGGAGGCAGGAGATGTACGGGGGGATGACCTGGGGGTAGTGCTTTGGGAATGTGTGTGTGTGTGCGTGAGTGTGTGTGAGTATGAGTGTGTGTGTGTGTGTGTTTGAGTGTGTGAGTGTGTGAGAGTGTGTGTGTGTGAGAGTGTGTGTGAGAGTGTGTGAGTGTGAGTGTGTGTGTGAGAGTGTGTGTGAGAGTGTGTGAGTGTGAGTGTGTGTGTGAGTGTCAGAGGGCACACACAGGGCAAAGGGACAAAAAGGCCTGTGTGGGTGTTCACAGCCTTGCATGGACACAGCTCAGTACTGCAGCAAGAGGCTCCTTTGGGTCCCCCATCCCACCTTGACGGCCCAGCCAGGTCCCACAGCTCGGTCCCCCAGACCCTGGGCACCCCTGTCTGCTTTCAGGGTGGGGGCACATCTGCCTTATGGCGAGGTGCTGGTGGGAGTGTGGCTTTGAGAGGAGGCTGGGAGCAGTGGGTTTGGGGCAGGCATGGGGTTCAGATGGGTCTGGGTGCTCCCTCCACCAGATGCCGATGTGGCTGAGGGCCGGCGGGCAAACAGGACACCTGGGGAGCAAGAGAAGAGGTTTAGGGTAAGCCCAGGGTTGGGGGATCCACTCACCTGGCCCCCAGCACCCAGGCTGCGGTCCCCAGCATGGGGCCAACACCCATGGGGCTCCAGCCCCCTTCATCACCTTTGGTGTCTTTCCCAGCCCAGTTGTCCTCACCTGCATGGGGCAGCCTGTGGGGCAGCCCAGGGCCCATTTGGCTGGCAGCCCCCCATGCAGATTAGCCCTGACCTTACCAGCTCGTTAAATATTTAAGTTCTGAAGGCAAAGCCATCCATTTTAAGTGGGAGGTGTTTCAGTAAAGCAGGCATGGAGCTGGGGGGCATGGGATGAGCTGCTTAGGCAGGTGGATGCGCATCGGCACCCCAAAGGATCCTTTGCTCCAGCAAAGCCTGCAAATTTCTTTTCCTGCATCCATCACCATGCTTTGCAATCAGCCAACCCCCACATGCAGCCAGAGACCCCCTAGGCACACGAGCATTGGGGTGACCCCAAATCCAAGACCTGCCTGCAGGACCCTAGGGGGTGGGATGATCCTAGATGCAAGGTCACTTCTCGGCCAGAGACTGTCCATCTGTCCATCTAGCCATCTCCCACTTGGGCCCGTCAGCGCTAGCACCTGCTTTGGGCCAATTTCCATCCTTGTCGACCCCCTCCTTCTCCTGCCCCCTCTCCCCAGGCCCTGCCACTTCATTACGATGGATTTTATAGTAAAGACATCAGATTGAAGGAAGGACTTGCTGGCCAGGCAGTGGCTATAAGTTATTGGATTTCCCGGCCGCAATTACACGGGCCAAGCGGCCCTTCTATTTACCTGTGTAGACAACTCCATTTATTTCTATTGACATGTTGATACTGCTAATGCCGTTGGTGGACAGGTTCAATGCGGTCTCCTGTCTGTCATCTGGGGAAAGGAAATACCAATATGAGTGTTAAGAGAAACAGAAACAAGAACCTGTCCGAGACAGATAAGTGAGGACCCAGCCCCTCTGGGCATCCACGATCCTCTCCAGTCGCTGCTGCTGCTGCTCCCACCTCAGGTGCCAGGGCAGGGGGTGACCCAAGCTGAGGTGTCACATCTTGTTACCTCGGTTGGAGATCTTAACGTTCATGGGGAACTGGGAGGCCACGGCCAAGAGGTTGTGCTGAAGCGCGTGTTGCACCAGCCGCTGCTGCTCCTCCGCTGTCAGGGCCACCTTCTTCTCCGGGGGCTCCCCTGTCTCCAGCTTCTCCCGCAGCTGCTCCAGCACCACTGCCTGTGAGGCAGCTGCTGCCTGGGCTGCTGAGAGATGGTGGCCAGCCAGTCCCACGGGGATAGCGATGCGCCCGGGCACTGATGCTGCCAGCATTCCATCCTCTGCAATGACCGAGAGAGCTCAGCAGGTCCCCCATCGCCACCCCACCTCACCATCCCCAGCTGGTGGCACTTCCACCCCACCAGCAATGGGGCAGGGCAGGCCACCACTCCCAGCATCTGGGCTTGGTTCTCCAAAGCCAGGGGAAATACAGATTTCTCAGTCCCGGAAAGGGACTAAAACAACTAAATGGTTCCTATTTTCTCCAACCAAAAAGGTTAAGAGCAGACAGGGAACATCCATGCTGCTGGAGCATGCCTAGGAAGAGACCGCTGCTGCAGGGCAGACTTGGTCCTCACCCACCTTTCTTAACAGTGTGCACTTGGCTGAGCTGGCCACAGCTGTGTGTGGAGATGCTAAGAGCTGGCAGAGGCATTTTGGGGGTGCCCAGCAGGGTTGGGGTGCTGGCTGGCGAGTAGTTGAAGAGTGCTGTGCCGAAAGTCTGCCTCCGCCCCTCCCGACGGTTGCTGTCAATGGCAGCTTGGAGCTCTCCAGGAGAGCTGAGTGCCCGCTTCTCACATTCGTAGGGATACAGGTACTTCATGTATCTGTACGGGGAGAGAGCCAGCATGAGATCCAGCACCATCTGCCTCCCAGCCAGCCCTGTGCGTGGAAGGGGCAAAGCCCTCCAGCCACTTTTGTGGTACTCGATGTCAGATGCCACCCAGGGCTCCGGGATATCTGAGGCAGGGGGTGCCCCAGGGCAGGGGTCCCCCACCTGCCGCTGCTGCCAGGCACTCACTGTGTGCGGAGGGTGAAGGCAGCGCTGGTGATGGAGGTAGGTAGGTTGAGGCCCTTGGTGATCTCCCGCCAGATCTTCTTGTTGATGACTTCGACCAGGCCCCCCTTGTCTGTAACCAGCTGGTACAGTGTGTACAGGTCCAGCACTTGCTTGGCCATGATGGGGATGCGGTTCACTGGTGTCCCTTCCAGATGCACACGGGAGACAGAAAAGGGTGTGGGGGGAGCCCACAGGGGCCCTTGTTACCTGGGGACACAGGCCCCACTTCTCCCCCTTCCCACAACCAGAGGCACATCTCTCCATGCCCAGGTGAGCACGTGGGGTAGAGGCAGGACCCCCGGGTGCCTGGGAGAGTGGCACCGTGCCCAAAAGTGAGGAGACCCCTGCACACTGGCACAATGGTGCCTTTGATGGAGCTGTCAGTGGGACATGGGATGCTCTCAGCTGGGATGTGGAGCCACAGTGGGATGGACAAAGTGCCTGCTTCAGATCCCCTTAGAGAAGGTTGTCCCCCTCAAATTCTTAGAGCTCCCTTTACAGCATCAATCTACAAAACCTCTGAGTGCATTCTAGAAGAACTCACTCTGTAATGCCCTTTCAGAGCCCCATGAAGAGAGACTCTATCTAAACTTTGAAAAGGGACCCACCTATAACCTCCCTGAAGAGCGATGACCCCCACAACCCTTCCGGAAGGACTCACTCTACAATCTCTCTATGGAGTGGTTATCTCTTCCAGCCCCATACAAACAGACTCTCCCAAGAGCTCCTGAAAAACCTCTCAACTCCACCAATGCCCCCAGCAGTTCCCTCTGCTTAAATTCCTTTGGTGCCCTGCCTCAAGAGCTCTGACCCCAGATCCTCTTCAACTGCCCTGAGTAGAGACCCTGACCCCCAGTCCCCCAGCATCAACCCCCTCACCGAGGCCATGGGGCAAGGGGACATGGGGTCACTAAGGTTCTGTGAGCCCAGTATAGACCAGCATATACTCCACAGCCACCAGGTCTGGCTACAACCCCCTTCCCACTTTCTCAGAACCCCCAAACAGCCCCAGAGCCTTGCTCTGTTCCTTGGGGCATTGGTCTGGGCACTGGCTGGATGCTGGGCAGAGGAGGTACAAGCAGCACATTCCACCCCACCCTGTCCTGTCCTATGCCATTCCACCCCCCATTTATTCCTCCTGCAAGGTGGCGGGGCACAGGCAGTATCGGAAAGCCATCCATTTGGCCGAGGGAGGCTGTCACGGCCGCGCTTCGCCCCTCAAACGAAGCCGTCATTCACCGCCATCCTCCAGCATCCCTAATTTATGGCCCTGATATTGGCTTGGCTTCTTCACATAAGCCTGAAAAATGAGCTCTTTTTATTCTTTTACTGAGTTCATTTAACTTTTTTTTTTGTGTGTGTCTGTGTTGTTCACCCGGTCGGGAAGGGGGAGAGGAGTTTATCCTCCTGGGAAAAAGGCAGAGATATTGACTCGATATCTGCTGTCGGTCCCTCTCCAGCTCTGCTTGGAATTGCTGGCAAAACCGTCACGTCGTGGGGGCCCAGTTTGAGGGCCCTCCCGCATGCCCAATGCCAATGGGTTTGCCAGGTCAGCCCCCAATCAATGGTCCATGGACTTTTTTTCCCTCTTCTCCCCTCTCCACCCATGGTGGCGAAGGAAAGCGGCTCGCCATCAATCTCGGGGCTGTGCTGGCGCGCGGCCGATGCCTGTCCCACTGACAAAGGCACCTGTCTGTGTTCCTGCAGAGTGATGGCCCCAGCCAGGTCGAGGGGCACAAAAGCCCAGGGAGGTGATGCAGCCATTGTGGTGCTGCAATTAGCACCTTGATTGATTAATGACCCCGTGTTATCTGCAGGGCCCTCAGCTTGGCAGGGAAATGGGGAGACTCTGCAGACCGCAGTAAGCAAATGCAGAAATAGCCGCCCTATGTCCCATCTTGCCACCTTCGGGGTGCCCCAAAAGTTGGGGAGTGGCCATGAGGTGCCCAAGTGCCTGCACCCCGCATCTGGTAGGGGTGATGGTATCACCTCCATAAGCCACCAGGGCCAGCTGTGCCCTTGTGCCATGGGGTGACCTCAGAGGGGCTGGGACTGTCCACAACCCATATTTCAGCCCTATTAATTTTCCATTCCAAATGTCAGTGCTGAAACTATCCTGACAGACAGCAGTGATGCCACGGTCCCTTTCATTAGGACTCACCCTGTGGGCATCAATCCCTTCTGGACACCTTGGGAACACAGACTAGGGGTTGCAGCCCCGTGCCCACGCAGCTCTGGGTGCCCCAGCTGCAGCAGCTCTCAGGTGTTCCTTCTTCCCCAGCTCCCGATGACCCCCGGGATGCTGTATCTGCCCCGCAGCCCTTCTGTCCCCTCTGCTACTCGACTACAAAATCCCTGTCTCCTCCAACAGGTTCGTGCACACCAATCCCTGCACACCCACACCTGAACACACACCCTGCCTGCCCTCCCATTCGGGGGTGATGCAGGATGGAGGGAACGGAGGGCACAGGAGCAGGACAGCCGGACACAGAGGGATGTGGAGGAGCTCTGTCAGGGAAGCACCAGGCTCCCTCCCTCCTCCCCACACCAGCAGGTACTTACTTAATTAGCCCCGGCCCCAATAGCGAGGGAGTTAATTAGCTCTGGAGAGAGAGATAATGAAGTTGCAGCACAGCCCATGAATCTTGCGGCTGATGGATGCTGGGGGGCCGAGGCAGCACTGATGCTTCCAGTCGCTCCCCACAGCCCTGCACCAGGGTCAGGGGGACCAGGGGGTACACAAGGGGCAACACCCAGCCTGTCCACAACCTCCAGCGGGGCACCAGCGTGAGCCCCACGGCTGTGCCAGCCACCCACAGCACACCCGTGAGTGAAGCAAGTTTGTGGTGTCCCAAAAGTCGATCTCTGCAGCCCCACAGACACGTGGGGAGGAGCCTCACCACCCTTCCTAGGGGCAGCATGTGCAGGCAACTGCCCCTCTCTGCCCTCTGTCGCCCCACGCACAGCCAGCCCCGCGGCTCCTGCACCCCGCGGCTCCTGCACCCCCCCCCCGTTAATTAGCTGGGCATTAACCTCTGCCTGGGGTTTACTGGCTATCGAGCGGCTTGTTCATTAATCCACACAGCAGCAAAAGGCTCTAATTAATACGGCCGGCCACACGCCCGCGCTCGGCAACTTTTAATTGTCGCAGGCCCGGCCGGGGAGGGCGAAGGTTAAAGCATTTATCGAGTCCCCGGGAGCCGGCTCGGCCCCCCGTGCCGATAGCAAAGATTTCCGATGAGGATGGGTTGGCTGGCGAGCCCTTAACCCCTGGGTGCCCGGTGCTGCCCGGACTGCCGGCCCCACTGCCGCACATCGTGGGCATCACTGAGAGGTGCTGCTGGTGGCATCCTCACCGGGCGCTGCTAATGGGGCATCCTGAGGGCGCTGCCACGGGCGTTCCCACCAGGCATCATTAAAACGTCCTGAAAACTACTAATAGGCAGCATTAACGGGTGTTGCTAACGCTCCTCACCACAGGGTATGTTAATGGACATTCCCACAGGGCGTTTCCAGTGGGCATCCCTGCTGGCCATCCACAGCTGCCCCAGTCTGGGGGTCGGGGGGTGGCAGGGGAAGCATCGCAGGACCTGCCTGGGGGTCTCTGGAGCCTGAGATCACCACACTCTGAGCTCCCCACCAGCAGCTGAGGCAGGGGTGGTGCCCACCCCAGCCACCCACCTTTACCTCTCTTCTGCATGAAGCCAAAGAGGTCATCCAGGAACTCCTTGCGTTTCGGGTCCTCATCCAGTTCGTAGAGCTGGAGGCAGGAGAGAGAGAGGGGTCAGTGCTTCAAGCACATGTGGGGGAGAATGGCAGAGGGAGCAGTGCCTGGGGGTGGACACTGCCTGTGCCAGGAGCTGGCATCATCCCTGCCCCACCTGCCTGCTCTGCCAGCAACAAGAGGCTTTCTGTGAAACACAGACAGAATCACCTGACTCACCCTCTGCACTGGTCGTGCTGGGCTCTTCCCATGGCTGGGGTCTGGTGTGGGCTGATTATTTTGTACCTTTGCTGCAGAGATGCTGTGCCTCAGTTTCCCCTGCCCCTCACCTTCTTAGGTGGAAGAATCACAGTCCAGGGGCATCAGCAAACCCCAGGCCACCAAGCACAACTGTGGGACACAGATGCTCAGCTCTGCTCTTGATCAGCAGCCTTCCAGCAATGCCGAGTGCTGGTGTTCACCAGGTGCCAGCACGGGATCAGCATCCCCATCAGGCCTCCTACCTCACAGGGACACAAATCCACCCAAACAGTAGCTGCTGGTCCCATGCTGGGGCAGGGAAAGACGGAACTGGTGGGACCTGCAAGCACTGGGGCTGCCCACTCGACTGGGGTGACAGGGCTATCAACCCCTTGGTAAACGCAGCCCAAGTTTGTGGGTGCACTGACGCATGTGCAAGCCCGTGAGTGTGCACGTGGTTCCACAGACACACACACACGGCTGTGAGGATACCCGTGTGTGCTCGATGGACACACGGACACAGCCCCAGGCTGAGCTGAGGGACAGCACTGAGGAGGAGAATGCAGCCCCTACACCAGGGACACGAAGTGCCGGCTCCATGCGAAAGTCCGGGCTCGCCTGATTCCAGCACAGTGCCTGAGTGACCATGACAAATTGGAGCCTGCCAGATCGATGGCCCAGCAGTAAAAGTCAGAGCACATGAAGGAAAAATTAGCACCAATCGAAGACGCTATAGACACCAATTCCTCCCAGCAAGCCCGGCAAGAATTTAAAGCCATTGAAAAGAAACAAAACTCAGCAGTCCAGAATGGATTTCCAAAACATATACAAAGAAATGCAAGCTGGAAAACAAAGTCAGGCACAAAATAGAGTCGTTTAAAAAACAATTGTGCTGGGAAAGGCCGTTAAAAACCAATAGAAAAGGAGCACACCCCGCTCCACACAGCACATAATTCACCAGACAGATAAAGGGAGCTGTGCTTAAGGGTCGTCAGGCTGCTGGGACACGGGGATGTGGGGGATGCAGGGATGCCACAGGGACACACGAATGCAGGGGTATGGGAACATAGGGATGTGGGGCCGCAGAGAGTCGGGAGACACGAGGATGGGGTGATACAGGGATGCAATGGGGATACATGAATACAGGGACATGGGAATGTAGCAATATGGGGATAAAAGAACTTTGGGGACATGGAGATGTGGGGATGCAGGGATGGGGGAATGTAGGGATATGGGGATGAAAGAACTTTGGGGACATGGAGATGTGGGGATGCAGGGATGGGGGAATGTAGGGATATGGGGATGAAAGAACTTTGGGGACATGGAGATGTGGGGATGCAGGGATGGGGGAATGTAGGGATATGGGGATGAAAGAACTTTGGGGACATGGAGATGAGGGGATGCACGGATGCTTCTAGAGACCCCACGGTTCCCATCACTGAACAGACACACCTAACAGTCCCTCAATTAACTCAGAGGTGCCAGCTGCCTGTCCCTTGTCAGGGACAGATGGGTGCTAACTGCCCGTCCCCAACCTCGTCTATGGGTGCAACCGCCAGACTCACCCCATGCCCACAGGTCCTGACTGCCTGGCTTCACGGAGCTCCATCTGTGCTGCCCCCCTACTCTCTGGATCCCACTTACCCATCCCCTCCTTGCATCTGGGTGCCAGCACTGTGTTCCTTTCCACTGGTGCTCCCTGCCTTGCTCTGTGCCCCCTCCCCATCGCCTGCTCTTTTCCAGGAGCTCCTTGAGCCATTGATTGTGGTAACTAGGTCAGGCTCTGAGCAAAGCACCAGGAGGCTGCTTTGATTTCTGACCCAGGAAGACTGTGTCAGCTAGGCTATGCCTGCATTTCCCTGCCTGTCCCTGCCTCTGGAAGGGCTGCACACCAAGTACTTTTACATCCCCTGGCATCTGGCTTGTCAAGGCAGGAGCAAACTCCCCAAACTGGCAACTACCACTCATCCCACAGCAAAGTGAAGCCATGGTCTTCCCGAGGGTCACCCAGTGGATGGGCTTCAGCACCCACACTGCGTGCCACTTGTGTTTCTCCTCCCACGGATGCAGACAGGATCCCACCTGGAGCAGACTGCTACTGACTCCAGCCCCCAAAACAGGTGTGACCTCCAAGGGCTGGGTCCTACTTTTCTATTGTTTGTTAACCTCTAACCTTTTATCTGTGAGGCACCGAGATGCAAAAACACATTACATCAAACGGGGATCAAAGGTCAGCTTTTAAGAAGAGACAAGAGCACAGCTGGGTAACAGGGGACCAGCCTGCAGGCCTTTGTGTATGCTTGGGATGCACCGGGTGTTCCATGAGATTTGGGGATGCTCTGCCTGGAGAGGAGGTCTCCCGGGTCACACACGGTCGCTGTGCAGGGACACCTGCCTCACCTAGGTGTACATAACCCCACATGGGTGTGCACAAGCCCACGTGAGCATCTACAACCCTACACAGGCAAGCACAACCGCATTTGGGCTTGCACAACCCCACACGTGTGCACAGCCTTGTGTGGGTCCACTCAACCCCATGTGGGTGTGCACAACCCCTCAGGGGCATTGCACAACTCCACACAAGCATAAGCAGAATCCTGTATGGAACACATAACTCTAGACAGGCACACACAACCCCAGAGAGGCATTCACAACCCCATATATAAACACTCAATTCTAGACAGGCATGCACAACCCTGCAAGGGCGTGTGTGTACAGCTCCAGAAAAGAACACACAACTCTAGGCAGACATGCACAACCCCAGACAGACACACACAAACCCCAGCTGGGCACACACAGCCCCAAATGTGTGCATGCACAACCCCAGACAAAGGTGCACAACCCTGTACGTGCACACACAACCTCGTATGTGCATCCACAACCCCAGATGGGCACACAGCCCCAGACCAGAACACACAACTCCTGAAGGGGATGTACCATCCCACACCTGCATGCACAACCCCAGACAGGCACTCCACTGGAATGGACACCCCTGATCCTGCAGGAGCATCCCCCTGCCGTGCACCTCGGAGCAGTGGCCTGAGCCTTGCCCGGGGGCAGTTGTGCAACACAACCAGCGGCTCCTGCTTGCGGTGACCTATGAGCAAGGACCCTTTTAATCGTGTTTGTATTGATATAATTAGTAACTCATTTAACGCCATCGATGTAACTATATTCCTCTATAAACAGAAGTATTAAACTGTCAAGCCCCGGGATCGATATCCCGCCGGTGCGCAGCGCAGCTTTGCTCTGCCGACCTCGGGGACCCCGTCCCTGGTGCTCAGCCACCCCATCGGCCATGGAGCCCCAGCATCACTCCACACCCACCTGCCACCCCTGCCTGTGTGCTGGTGCAGGACTGGAGCAGTGTGGCCTCATCCCTCACCCCATCCCAGGTGCAGCTCTGGGACCTGCTCCCTCCTGTCATCCCATTGCCATGGCGACGTCTATATTCCTTAAGGGATGGGGATAACGGGGATTGTCAGGCAGGTTAAAGGTCAGCGGGTCGAACATGGTTTATTAAAGGGATGTGAATAGACCTTGTGCTTCCTCCTCCTCCTCCCCACGATTAAATAACGTTGTTAGCACCACTCATTCACCCTGGAGATGCCTCTCCTGCAGCCAGCAGGGCTTGTAGGGATGGACCTGGGGTCCCCAAGACCCCTTAGCTTGGCTGACATCCTGGACAGAGGAAGGATGTGAGGTGCTAAGCCACCCCCAGGCACTTCCAGCTTGCCCTTCCCTGGTGAGTCCCCACACACTCCCCCCAGGTCCTGCTGCCAAGGGAAGCGATTTCAGCAGGACTGCCACAGCCCCCACTCAGCTGCCACCTCCTGCTGGCAGTGAGGGCTCAGCTCAGCAACCAGGATTTAATCCACTTAATATGAGCTGCATCGATCCCGGACCCTGCTCAGCTCCCCCTCACTCTGCAAACCCCCCAACCCTGAGCCGCTTAATATCCACCAAATTGATTAGCCACACCGCTAATTTTTCCATCTGGCCACTGCTCACGCAGGGCGCGCAGGTAATGCTCATGTCCCCGCACCACACACCACGGGTGGCTGTCTGCTGATGCACTGCTTTGGAGTCATTGCATCTCTCCAGAGCACCACGGTCACCTCTCAGATCCTCCCCCAGATGCTCAACTGGGGTGCCCAGATGCTCAACCGGGGATAGGAAAGTGGTGTCAGTTTACCCTGCAGGTAACCACGGGATCTGGCTGCTCCCATCCAAGACACAGCCCTGTGCACGCTGGGGTGCTGGGATCCTGAAAAGTATCCACAATCAGACCCCCACAGACATGAGGCACACAAAAGGAACTAATGATTTGTGGGTCCCTCCTCCCCTACCCCGTTGCCAGAGCTGGGGGGCAGTTCACTCCCCGCCAGGCACAAACCACCCCCTGACCTTGCAAGCCACCACTTGCCTCCGCCACCAGTTGTTAATAAGTTAATGGTTACGGGACGGCTCTGCCGGGACGGGCGGCTGCATTCAAAGGCACTGCTGGCTCTTGGGGGGACGCTGCCCCTCTGACCCCACAGCCCCGAGGGCTGCTGGGCTGCTCACCCACCCCAAAACCACCAGCCTCAGCAGTCACCCCACTAGTGCGGCCGGACATCTCCGTTTGGGGACCTCTCCCCACGCTGTGGCTCCCCCTCAAAGCCTTTCATCATGCTTAATATTTAACGGCGCTTTATAGAGCAGGCAGGCTTAATCAGCGCTGATAATGCGGCAGATCCGGCAGGTCATTAAAACCCCCTCCCCGCCGCAGCTCCCGGGAGGGCTGCCTGCTGCAAACATTAACCCGGCTCCGCGCACGGTCTGCCGGCAGCGCCGGCCCCGGGACGGCAGCCCCCCGCCCGCAGCGCGGCCCCGGCGGGGAGCGGGGGGCTCACAGGGTCCCCAGCCTTCTGCTCAGCACATTCTGCAGGAGGGGAAACTGAGGCACGGGGTGCCGGCATGGCTCCCCCGAGGGCTGGAGCCAAGGGAAACACGGTGCCTGCGGCCGCCTGGGGCTGCCACGGGCACCATCCGTGGCCCTCGGCCCGTCCTGGGGCTGCGGCACAGGGGGCGCGGCGCTGGCTCCCAGCGAACGCGCGTCCCCCACCATCAGCCCCTTGTTACTCGTTCACGGCTGAGCAGGCAGGGAGTCAATGAGCGGATTTGTTCGGGTTAACCTCCCTGACCCACCGGCGCTCGCTACGCCACTGCCTTCCCCTCCTTCTCTGCTCACCCTCCGTTCCTGTCCCTCCCCGGCTGACTGAAGCCGTGGGACGCCCATCCCCTTCAATCCTTCCCTGGGAGACCAGAGCCGCGGGACCCTGCTCCATCACCAGCACCACGCCAGGTGGTAAAGCTGACTCTCCCCACCCTCGATGCCTCCCGGGGTGATCAGAGCCATGGGACACCATTCACGACCAGCACCACCCCAGGTGTCCCCGAGGGACACCCACACGCACCCCCACGGTCCGTGCATGGGTGAGCACACAGGACATGTGCTGGCACACGCCAGGGGCTGTGCGTGCACACACCTGCTGTGGGGCTGTGTGAGTATTGGGGGGCACACCCAAGGGGCTGGGTGCATGCCTGGCATGTACACTGGCTGCTCAATCCCACCTCCCCACCATGCACCTCTGGCCCCATCCCCTTCCTCTGACTTTTCTGACGGGATGATGTGGGAGGAAGGGTTGGTGGCCTCTGCACCCCACCCTGGTCCCCCCTCAGCCGCCAGAAGAGCTGCATGCCTGAGCAGAAAGAGCATCTGGGGCCGGTGCTCACTCATGCCCTGCTGCAGACATGGGATGTGAGCTCTGGATCCACAACGGAGCAGCCCCAATGAGCAGCCTACAGGGGAGAACAGAGCCCCACTAACACTGGCATCTCTGGTGTGTGCCATGTGCTCCAGGGGACAGACTTCCACAGCCCCCATGCAGTCTGCTCACCCTCTGTGCACTCATGCACACTGCAGCCTGCTCTGTAGATGCACACGCATGTGCATGCTCTCTTTGTGCACTCACACGCTCTCCCTGGACAAACAGGCCCACCAAGAACATCCACACAACCCCTGTATGTGCTCTCCCTCTGCACAGAACCCATGCACACTTATGCACCCCTACACACTCATGTGCACACACAATCCTTGTGCACGTCCATCCATCCATCCATCCCTCCCTTTACACACTCTCCCTATGCACAGCCACAAATCCCACACACATTCACACACATCCCCTTCCTGTGCATGCTCATACATCCCCTACACATTCCCCCTGTGCACACTCACACAACCCTACACACCCTACAACCTGTGCACACAGGCTGCAAAAAGTTCTTGGGACCAGAGTCCACCACCCCAGACCTGACCTCCCCGCTGCAGCCCTGCCCAGGCAGGCAGCACAGGGGATTTACCTCCATTATTAACCCTATTAGTGGATTATTAGAGGCCCAAATTGGTGAGGGGGTGCATGCTCCCCAAACACTCAACTGGCATCCTATTTCAGGGAGGTAGCTGGGGAGGGAGCTGGAGGCAACTGCAGTACAAGCTCCTGACGGTGCTCCTGTTCTCTCCACAATGCCTTCTTCCTCACACCCTCAGCTAGTTTTTACACCACCCCTTTGGAGCCCCAACCCCTCAGGACCCCCGGCTGGAAGATAGTGTCATGGCAGCTCCCAAGGCTCTGAGCATCCCACAGGCTCCTGTGGAGCTGGGAAGTGCCCTGAGGGGCAGCAGTGAGAGCGGGGAACTGGTACCTACCAGGACTGCTCAGCAAGGACTTTGTGGGTTGGGCAAGAGGTGCAGGGTTGGCCCTGGAGGGGGCTTAGCCCTCAAACACCCACGGGCCCCTGCAGTTCCATGCACAGAGACACTCGTGCATGCATGCACATGCCCATGCACACTAGGATGCCACATGGGTGTGTGGGCACACACACACACACACACACACACACGGTGCCATACACACACCTACACATGCTACAGCCATGTGGGTCCACACACACCTAGAGATCCATAAACACATTCCAGCACTTACATGGGTTCAGACACATTCTGCACGCTCCTGTGCATCCATATAGACACAAAGGGTCTCCCAAGGATCCCTACACACAGGGGCACTCGTGTGGGTCCACACACATGCACGTACTCCCAAGCTTACACAGGTGTTCATAGAGATCCACACAGTAGTGTTGGTCTGTGTGGTCACACACCCCCAGAACACCTCAGTGTGCAATCCCAGCAGCTCCCCCATCCTGTCCTGTGCCCTGCACTCGTGCTGGGCTGCCAGAACTATTGGAGCTCCAGGGATTAGCACAATGACCCTTGCTGCTGACGCCACCTCCCCGCTGCAGGTGGTCCCAGATCAGGGGCAGAGCTCTGCTCACAGGTTTGCTGGAGAAAAGCCGCCAGGCAGACACGGACAGGAGCAAACACACAGTGTCCATCCCCCCTCCCTGCCTCCGCAGTGTAACCAGAGACCCTCTAACTTATCCCTGGGAGCTCTTCAGTTATTGCTCCTGAACCTAGCTTGAAGATGTGCTGGAGGTGAAGAGGGGGCTGTGACACGGAGACCACTACCCTCTCCTCAGTGTCCCCCTCCTTAGCCACCTCCATTCCCTGGACATTCCTGCCTCTCTTCCCTCCATCCCCAGGGACAACACCACAGGAGAAAGCACTAGGGAGAGAGGCAGGAAGGCGCACACCACAGACCCTGCCACCTCATTCTGGGGAGACCCCAAGGCATGGGGTGGAGATCTGTGGCACAAGGATGTTTGTGGCTACAGAGACACACACTCACAGGCTTTGAGATGGAAGTGCACCAGTTCACAGCTGGAAAGCCATCCCTAACTGCATGTAAAGGACAGGTGGGTGGGTGCAAGAGGCAACTGCCAACATCAGGGACAGGCAGGGCAGGAGGAACAGCCATACCAGGGTTAGGCTGAGGATAATGGCAAACAGCTGCTGGCAAAACCAGCCACCCCCAAATTAACCACTGAGGCTACCAGACAACCAAGAGTCCTAAAGGGCTGGCTGGGGCTCACCCCTCACAGCTGTTCTTGGGCAGGGAGGAACGAGCTACAGAGGATCCTGACCCCCTGAACCACAGATGGGTGTGAACATGCTGGTGGGACCTTGGCAAGGGAGGGCATCCTGCTGCCAGCAAACACTCCTCTGACAGGGAGCTGAATGCAAAGCCCAGGTGTTTGAGTCCCTACCACCCTGGGGGATGGCAAAAAAAGGCTCAGGTTCTGGTGCTGTTCTTCTGCTGCTTGGAGAAAACCAGTGCACCCATCCCTGTTTATATGCAGGGCTGCCTTAGGGGGAAAGCTGAATTCATGGAGCTGAGCTGGCAACAGCAATGCCAGGCTCGTACCCCTGCCCTTCAAGTAAAACAAATTGCAGCACCACAGAAGTAAAACCTGGAGGCATCCCCATCCTCAGGGAAGCTGGGGTTCATGGGCAGTGCACAGTCAGACCCCACTTGGTGCCCCCCACCTCAGGGCTGGGGCTGCCTCACAGCCCTGGGTGTGGAGACCTCCAGACCTTTGCCCAGGTCTCTCCCCATGTGTCCTTATCAATGTACATAAACCGGCGCCGGGGGCTGATGCAAGAGGCAGGGGTGAGGGGGTCTCAAGCTCGTAACATCACAGTGGCCCTCCCAGTCAGAGCAAAGGTCTCGCCAGCCCCCCCTCCCCAAGCCAGCATATAAAACCAGGGCATACACATGGGGTATTTCCCCCTAATGCTCCTCTAGGAAAAGCAGCATGTGCCTATTAACCCTAAATGGGTTTCTCCACAACAACCTCTGCTTCCATTTTCAGCACCACTGCATTGTGAAAAAACCCTTCCCCAGCTGGTCCTGCACCAACCTCCCACTCCATCCCCATCAAGGCAGAGAGATGGGGAAATGACTCTCTGCCCACCTTCTTCCAAACAGCCTGGATTTGGTGGTCACTTAGCTGTGCCCCCAGTCCAGGAGGATGACAGCATGGACAAACCCTGAAACCCACCCCAAGTGATTCCATGATGGCTTGGGGCAGTTTCAAGCAGGCAGACCTGGTGGGAAATACAGCCCTGGTCACTACAGGGTCTCTCTCCAGCTCCAGGACCCCCATGCCCACACTGCCACTGCCTTGGCAACTTTCCAGCAGACACATCCTGCACCCCCCACCTCCCCCACAACATCACAGCACAGCCCCTGGGAAACCTCCAAAAGCTGAAATACAGCCACCCTTCCCGTTTAGTCCCTGCAGAGAGCAGAGAACCTGTTCCCCAGGCTGGGTGAGCCACGGCCCTGCAGCCTGGGGAGGGCCCAGCAGGGACACATCCCTCTCAGGCAGGGGTATGTCCCCTCCTGCATGATCACAGGGAACAGACAGGAGTGACAGCCACCCTGCAGACCCCAAAGCAAGCTGGCACCGCAGCCTGCTCCAAACAGCAGAGGGACATCCCACTGTTCCCTGGACTGGCTGGGACATGCCACCAGGTGGGAAACCCAGGTGTGGGTCTTTGGATGACAGGTCCACACCTTTCCAAGCAGGGTAGGGAAAAAACAAAGAGAGCAAACAAGGAAGGAGCCAGCTCTCACCCCGGGAAGGGGCAGCAGGATTTATCCTGCACCCCAACCTCTCTTCCCATCCCTCTCCCAGTATTCACAACATTCCGGCCCTGCACAAGGAGCACAGGCAGCCCCAGACAGGGGCAGGGCGAGAGGCTGAAGGACTAGAAATGCCGGGGATGCTTTCTCTAGCCTCCCTGGGAGGGAGGAGCCGCTTCCCACCTCTCGGCTGACCCTGGGAACCGGACAGTCAGCCTTTTTCTGTGCAGCGGGGTGTAATGTAACACTTCCCGGACGAGCTGTTTGGCCTGTGCAGCTCACCCACCCCGGTCCTTCCCGGGCTGCTTCAAGGCAGCAACCCTGGGCACGGCTGCGGGGTGGGCATGAGCTGTCCGTGCCCTGTGTGCACCTGTACCTGCTGCCTTGCAGGCAGGGGGTGAGCCCTGGTCCCTCCAAATAACGACGTGTTAAGAATTTTGAAACAGAAAAGGCAGCAGCATGGCCCCACAGCAGCCAAAAGTTGGGTCCCTCCTGCTGTTCTCTCCCTCTCCTAACAGAAGGGGATGAGATGGAAGTGCCCTCGTCCTCCTGTCACTGAGCAATGCCATCCTAAAAAGCCACACAACAGCTGTATGGGGACATCTCTGTCTGTTCTATCCCCTCACCACGTCTTCCCTGTCACCCACCGTACCTCTCTCTCCACCAAAATGAAGCTGAGCACAGAGGGTGTGCAAACCTGCCCCGGTGCTGTGCACTCCATGCCCACACCCCTGCACGGCGTGGGACCCACTGTGTGCAAACCAGTGCTTGCACAACACAGCTCAGATGGGATCCACACGCATTCAATACAGGGAGACCTTTCTTCTGCCCTTTATACAAGCTCCTGGAGCCCTTTCCCTGCACCAGAACTCAGTGGGACAAGGGTCTCCCTATGCCTACCAGGATGTGCGTGCTGCTCCCTCCGCTGTAGGAAATCAGTGAGCTGCACTGACCAGCCATAATATGCCCTGGCTCTTGCAGAGACACAAGGGAACTCAGCCCCACGGCTTGCCAGCTCCTTGGGGTAACCAAACACCAGAGCCTTTGCCCTTTTTCATCTCTGCAAAACTTCCTTGGACAGGGGTCAGCCTGGGGAAAGCACCAGGGATGGAGCTGGCAGAGATCAGGGTGGGCACAGGGAGATGCCAGGACACTGGGCACCCCATCAGGATGCAGGGCCTGTGGACAGGCATAGGGGGCACCGAGAAAGTGCGGTCATGAAGCAGGGGTGAGATGGGGTTTGGTAGCAGGGAAATGGGGATGCCTGCTGGGGTGGGACAGGGCTTAGGGACAGGGGCAGGGAGGAGCATTCAGGGGGTACCCCTTTAGGGGGGGAATAAACAACCAGGACCAGGATGCTGGTTTGCACTGACTGTATTTTCCTGGGATGAGGTTTGGGGGCAGTGGATGGGTACGGGGGGGAGGGGGTCTCATTTAGGGTGGCATCACAATAATGTCTGGAGTTAATGGGGTTGTGGAGGATCTGTCTGCCTGGGGTGGGACTGGGCTGGGGCGTGGTTTTGTCCTCTTAGGGTGGGACGCACACAGGGTTTGGGAGCGGTGGGGGGCATACGAGGTGTCCAGTTAGGGAAAGCTGAACCCGAGTTTGGGGACCACGGGGACACACAGCAGCGATGCCTCCTACCTGCTTGAACTGCTCCTCGTAGGTCCATTCGTGGTGCGG
>VZRZ01005616.1:511370-524504 GCA_013398175.1 Climacteris rufus
CGCCGGCCGGGCGGGAGGGGGAGGCTGCATGGAGCCGCCGCAGCCGGCGGAGGAGAAGCGGGGCTGCCGCTTCCGCGCCAGCGGTACGGACAGGGCTGCCTCCCTCCCGCCCTCCATCCCGCCCTCCGGACCCCCGGCGGAGCCCAGCCCAGCCCCGGGGAGCCGGAGCTGCGGGGACCCTCTCTGCACAGAGCAGCAGCGCTCCGGGGCTGGGACAGGGCGGAAGGGGTGAAGCTGAGCGGGGCATGAAGCGGGGTGCAGACCCTCTGGCCTGCCCCTGGAGGGGACGTGATGGGTGGGGACGTGTGTCCCCTGCTCAGGGGGCTGCACCCCGCGTCCCTCCCTCCCCGACGCCCCGGTCCTGTGGCTCCGCGCAGAGCACCAGCACGTTCGGTACAACCCGCTGCGGGACGACTGGGTGCTGGTGTCGGCCCACCGGGTGAAGCGCCCCTGGCAGGGTCAGCTGGAGAAGCCGCCCCCCGAGGATGTGCCCCGCTGGGACCCCAAGAACCCCCTCTGCCCTGGGGCCACCCGGGCCAACGGCGAGGTACCACCAAGGGACACAGGGGTCTGCGCTCCCCCCGCTGCCCCCTCCCGCCCTGATGCCATCTCTCGCCCCGGCAGGTGAACCCCCAGTACGAGGGCACTTTCGTCTTCCCCAATGACTTCCCTGCACTGCAGCCTGATGCTCCGGAGCCTGGTAACTTTGGGGAGCGGAGCAGGCGGCCAGGGACCCCCAGACTCGGGTCCCAGGGGTCTGCAGGGAGGTCTGGAGAGGCATGGGTGCTGCACCAGCACCTTCTCCCTGCCCACTTTGTGTCCTTCCCCAGATAACAGTGATCACCCCTTGTTTCGAGCTGCCCCAGCCCGGGGTGTGTGGTAAGTACTTCCGTGGCTCCAGCAAGTCTGGGACACAATTTGTCGAGGACCTGTGGAATGATCCTGGACTGGGCCTGCCTGCTCTGCTCACACCTGGTCTGTGTGTTCTGTGCCTGTTCTGTATACACCTGCTCAATTTTGAGATAGTTTTGGGGGTCTTTATGTTGTTCCTTGTTCCACTGCACCCAGCAGGGCCATGAGATTCTCTGGAGAGAGCTGTAATGCCAGCTGTGTGTGTTTCCTCCACAGCAAGGTGATGTGCTTCCACCCCTGGTCGGACCTGACGCTGCCCCTCATGTCCCTGGCAGAGATCCGGGCTGTCATCGATGCGTGGGCAGAGCTGATGACCGAGCTGGGTGCCTCCTACCCCTGGGTGCAGGTGTGGGGCTGCTGGGGGCTGCTCTTCCCTGGGTGGAGGCACAGAGCCAGTGCTTGGTACTCTAGCAGCACCTGGGGTTTGGACCATCTTAGTTCTGTGTGGGTCTCCTGTCCCTACTTTGTGCCCTGCTGAGCCTTTCTGTGTCGGTGTGAGGCTCTGTTCTCCTGTGGGTTGCTTCCCTGCTGTGCTGGGGACACCACGCCAGCCTGTAACAGGGACTCTGTGGCTGGCACCTGCTGGCTGCACCTCTTCGTCTTCTCGTAGATCTTTGAGAACAAGGGAGCGATGATGGGCTGCTCCAACCCGCACCCCCACTGCCAGGTGAGGCTGTCCCAGCTGTGACCTGGATAAACTGCTACTGCCTGTGGGTGATCCTTCAACAAACCCTGGGGAAAGATGCTCCTGCGATCCCCCTGCCCTTTTTCTGAAGCGTTTTGCAGTGAGGATACTCCCGTGTCTGTCCTGTCACCTCCCCTCCTGGGGACTGTCCCTTGTGGCTGCCACATGCCCGACTCTCCACCTGGTGGCAGCAGGGACCTGCAGATGGGCAGCGTGACTCGGGGCACTCCTGCAAGTGATGGGGACGAGTAGCCCAGCCCTGTGCCCCTGTGTCCTTCCCAGGTGTGGGCCAGCAGCTTCCTCCCGAACGAGGCGTGCCTAGAGGACCGGACCCAGCGCCAGCACCTGAGCCAGCACGGCGTGCCCATGCTGCTGGAGTACGCTGAGCAGGAGGCTCGCCGAAAGGTGAAGGCAGGGCTGTTGTCCATATCCCCTTCCCCGGAGGACGAAGGGCCCTGGGAGTTCCCTGGGACGCTGGGGCTGCGCGTGTCCCCATCCAGTGCCCTGCCCTGCAGGAACGGCTGGTGGTGGAGAACCCGGACTGGCTTGTTGTGGTGCCATACTGGGCCACCTGGCCCTACCAGACCCTGCTGCTGCCCCGCCGCCACGTCTGCCGCCTCCAGGACCTCAAGGACAGCGAGAGGGACAGTGAGTGGCTCGAATCTTGTTATACCCCATCCCATGTCCTTTGGACTTGACCTCTGTTAGGAGGCAGCTCTTTGGCAGCTCTGATGGTGCTGGAGAGCTTATGTCCTCTTGGGGTGGAGCTGCCAGGCTTGGCTGAGGAGGAGACTGGCACACCTGTTTTGCTAGGATAAGAGCTAGGGGTCTGGGCACAGCCAGTCCTGTTAGTGGGACTAGTGTCCTTTTGGGGTGGCAAAGTACATGGTTCTCCCTGCTTATGTGGGGGACTCCTCCTGCTGTGTTGCTCAGGCTGCCTGCATGAATGGGGAGGGGTAGGAACCACCAAGTTCATCCCTCCTGCCTATCACTGAGAGGTGCTGAGGGTGACCCCCCACACACACCTGGCAAGCTGCCTGCCCTCCTTGGTGTGAATCACTGGCGCTTTCCTGCAGGCCTGGCCTCCATCATGCAGAGGCTGCTCATCAAGTACGACAACCTCTTCAAAGTCTCCTTCCCCTACTCCATGGGCTGGCACGGTGAGTGGTGTGGCTCCACAATCCTCTCATCCATATCCCCATCCCCTCCCTGTGGCTCATGCAGTGCCTGTATCCGTGGCAGGAGCCCCCACAGGCCCCTACCTGGAGGAGGACTGCAGGCACTGGCAGCTCCATGCCCACTACTACCCCCCGCTGCTGCGCTCTGCCACCGTCCGCAAGTTCATGGTGGGATACGAGATGCTGGCACAGGTGCAGAGGGACCTCACCCCAGAGCAGGTGAGTGCAGCTCAGGGGGCTTGGGGGAGCCACAGGGTCTTGTGCCAGGGCTGTCCCTGGGACCAGCCCCTGGCTGCCCCCTGTGCTGTGCCCTGCAGGCGGCCGAGCGCCTGAGGAACCTCCCCGAGGTGCACTACAAGCAGAGGGCCAAGGAGGTGTGATGGGGAGCACCAGAGCCAGTCCTCAGATGTGAGTGTGTGAGGGGACCTTATCACTCTACAACTCTCTGAAAGGAGATCATAGCCAGGTGGGAGGTTGGTTTTTTCTCCCACATAACTAAATATAGGACATGAGAAAACAGCCTCCAGTTGTGCTAGGAAAGGTTTGGGTTGGATATTAGGGAATATTTCTTCACTGAGAGTGTGGTCAGGCACTAAAACAGGCTGCACAGGGAAGTGGTCGAATCACCATGCCTGGAAGTACGCAAAAACCATGTCGATGCTGCACCTAGGGACATAGTTTAGTGGTAGCCTTGACCAGGATAACAGTAGAGGTTTAAGAGCATTTCTTAATCATTCTTTGTGCTCAGTAAGGCCAGGACTTAGCTGGGAGTGGTGAGAACTGAGGTCTGGGAACTCATGTCACTTGTGAGCCCTCTGGGCTCCCAGATTCTCCTGAACTTTGTCACAGCTTGGCTGGTTTTTGGGACTGGTTTTGCCTGTTCAGCTACTCCAGGCCTAATCCTGTGGCATCCTCGTGTAGGTGGTGGTGTTGCTTGTCTCCTTCACCATCCCAGACTGTCTCCTGCCTCCACAGTGTGCTCTTACCACCACCTAAGGTCTTACCCTCCTTACCAGTCCAGTCTCACTGGTGGGACTGGGAGTTCTTCTGCCCTGTGGAGGGGCACAACCCACTGAACAATAAAACCTGGAAGCAAAGTGCCTCTGCCTGTGCTCTTGTGGCTCTCAGCCCTAGTTGGGAGGTTTGGGGTCTCTGGCAGAGACACTTGTGGTGGGTAACACTGGGGGCTGCAGGGGATGTGCTGGCAGCCCAATGCCTCTTGCTCCTGTCCCTGCCTCTGCGCTGCCTCCTCGTCCTCCCTGGGGGGAGCTCTGAGCCTGCCTCTGAGTGCTGCAGGCTTGTGGAGGAGTGGGAAGCAGGGAGGAATGGAGCCCAAGGCTTAGCCAGTGCCTGGGAGAGAGCTGAGTCCCAGCAAACTTGCTGCAGGGAGGCTGCTGGCTGAGATGCTCAGCCCTGGAGCTGTTCATCTTCTCTGTCTGGGACTGCAGCCCTTGTGCTGCCTGCTGCAGGTACTGGGGCTGCTGGGATGCAGCTAGGGACTGCTACATCACTAACCCAGGAGCTGCCAGGGGGTCCAGCTCTCTTCCTGGTGCTGCTGCCCCTTTTCCCCTTTCCTGTGCCCATCCATGGTGTGGGATAGCGGCAGCCTGGTCCCTGGGCTGACCTGAGGGGTGCTGCATTCACTACTGTGCTCTCCTACCTTGCATCCCCTCCCTCCAGGAAAGCCCTGGGGCTGTGCAAGGGTCGGCCATGGCCTGTGATGCCACCACAGCTGATGAGGGAGGATGCCAAGCGCTATCTGCCATCATGAATTGGCACAAATAGTTTCTACTTGTCACTAATGAGCCGTTCTCACAACTCTCTAATGAGACCCCTGTCTTTGTCAAGTCTGTGAGTGAGCTCCTGGGGGCTACAAATACTTTGCAAGGAGAGGAATGCTCTCTTCCTACCTCCTAAATAACAGTTTGTGGGGAGGGCTTTGTTACCTGTGCCCCACCTGTGTGTCGCTCCCCCATCCCTGACCATGGGGCTGGGGCAGACAGAAGGGCCTCCTGTGTGATTCTCAGAGCCATTGGCTCTGATGCTGAATGCTGGATGCCTTCTTCCATGCTGGTCCTTTCCTTCTGCCTGATTGCCTCATCCCAGAGCTCACAGACTACCCCTCAGCGCTCCCCAGGTGCTCCAGGGCAGTGGGGAGGGGCTGGTGGCTCACCCTTGAGCTGGAGCCATCACAGTACACAGCATCCCTCAGCAGAGCTTGCCCAGCCTGGAATGTGGCCTCTTGCAAACTGGTTCCTCCCCTCCCAGGACAAGCAGAGTCCGTCTGGGCTCTGTGACCATCCCCATCCCATCCCTTTCCATCGCAACAAGTGCCTGCGCGCCAGCGTCCCCAACTTCCCCGCTTGTCCTCCAAGGCCCTGGCAGAAAATTGGCTTAAGTGTGGCAGTCGGGCTGGGGGTAATTAGCTGCTGAACCGGTTGTAACGAGGCTCGTCATCTCCCTGCACGCGCAGTTGGCTCTGATTTAGTGTCCCGGCGGCTGCGGCCCGGCTGCTGCGCCTCGGCCCGCGGCCGTAAATGAGACGCGCAGTTAAGTCAAGCGGTGTTAAACTTTACAGTCGCCGCCTTTAAAAACGGGACACTCTCCAATAAATCAGGGGAAGTGGGATTGTAAATATCGAGGCAGGATCCATATTGCTTAATTAAACAGCACCTAATGAACAGCCTGTTTGTTGTGCTGTGATTTAGGATGGAGGCTGGGGGAGGCAGTGCGCGCTGAGGAGCGCTGGTGCCCGTGCCGGGGTGCCCTCTGCTGCAGGAACCAGCTGCTCAAATTCACCTGCTGCAAAAAATCTCATAGATGGCCTGAAAATTAGGTGGGTTTTTTTATATAAAAACACCCTTCCTTCCCCTCCCAAATCTGAAGCACTCAGGGTGCAAGTCAGCAGCAGGTAGAGGAGGAGCAGGGGGCACAGCCAGGTGTGAGAGCTGGACCCTCCGAGCTCCCCACTTCCTCACAACAGATCCAAACTCCTCTTGCCCTCGTATTTTTAGCTTGTGCCTAGGCATGGGAAAGGCTGGAAGGGAGCAACAAGCCTTTCCCATGGCACAGGGAGGCATCAGGCTGGTGCAAATGGAGCTGTGGGGATGAAAAGGCATTGCAGTTCACAGGAACCATCGCTGGTGTGCTGTAAAGCCCCAAAGCCCTTCATATTTTGGTGGTTACAGTCCAGTTGTAATTAAAAAGTGATTTATGGCAGGGAGATTAAAAAAGTCTAGCTGGTGAAGGAGGGGGGAGTGGAGGGGCTGTGGGGTACCTGGCTGTTGCTCTTGACCTGGGAGCATCAAAGGAAAACTGATGCCCACTGGGATTTCCTGTGAGGATGTTCCTCAATTCCATTTCATTTGTGCAGGGGAGCTGTTGGAGATCCTGGGAAAAGTATCCCTGTGATTACGTCATCCTTGTCCTGAGTCTCCATGTCCCAGTATCAGGGCAGATAGATCCTCTGCAATCCCTCCCCTGAGCTGCTCTGGAAGGGTGAGCAGGGCAGGTGATGGGGAGAGTGAGAGGAGCTCAAGCACAGACTTAATGAATTAAAATCCATCAAGGTCCCTTGGAGATGTTTGCACCCTCTGTGGGGCATTAATAGGTCTGTGAGGGATTAGGAAAGGGATGCAGTGCTGGTGCACCAGGCTGGCACATCCAGATATCCCACATAGGGGGTAAGCCCAGTGGGGGATGTGGAGATGTAGAGATGCTTGAGGGGGTATAGCCAGGCATTTATTCTCTTTTCCAGCCCACTTTCTGATGCCATCCCATTTTCTGAAAGAAATGGGTCAATCTGCCAAGGGGCATGGCTTCCCCAAAGCTCTTGGGGCTTTGTTTTTGCTGAAATGAGCCTGTGTCCTTGCCTGGGTTGTAGCAGTGGCTGCCTCCATCATCATGGCTGTCCTGCCTGTTTGGGAGACCCAGAGCACTCCCAGCCCTGTCACTGATTCTTCAGCCAAGAATGAGTGCTGGGATGCCAGTTTGGGGTGCTGCCCTCTGCACAGAGACCATTTGGCAGGAGCACTTCAGGGTAGAGGGCAACTGCTGGAGGCACATTCTTCACTTGTGGTTATGTGTCCCTGTCCTTGGCACCTGCCAAAGGCTGCAGAGCTGCAGACAAGCTGCAGATCCCATGTCCCCAATCCTGCCCACCCCTCTTCCTCTCCCCACTGCCTTCCAGTGCAGGTGAGATGGTAAATATTGAGCAAAAGAAGTTAATCTGTGACCAGAGTGTTTTAATCAGAAAGAAAGGTTACGAGTTGAGGCCTGCTGGCTCCTGCCATACTGCAGTTTTACTGTCCTTCCTGGTACCAGGTTAATGGCTGTCATTTCATTCCAGTTTTACTATTGGTTTTGCCCTTATTGTTGAATTTCTCCTTGCCTGCTCCTGCCTGTGACTGAGTAGGGGTTTTGGCAAGGCAATAAGGAATAAAATAGTAAATTTTTAGGGAGGAAGAGAGGAAGGATGAAGGAAGAAATGGAGGAAGAGAGAGAGAAAGGAAGGAGAGGAGGGTGGGAAACAGAGAGGCAGTCCAAATCCCTCCCAGTTCTGTTTAAAAGACACCATTAGGCACTTACCATGAAAACAGTTAATGATTTTAAGCAGATGCTAAACACCCTGGTGCCCTAAAGCAGGCGGGCTCCATGCAGCTCCATGCAGCAGGGGAGCTCTTCTGTGCCAGGAGAATGGAAATCAAAGCCCAGAACCCTTTTAGATCTCGTTTTAGCTGGACATGCAAGAGCAGCAAACAGCACCCAGTTTGTCCTGGGCCACATGGTGCATCTTCCCTGGGCTTGACAGCTGCCTTGACAGGGGCTTTCCAAAGGGCTCAGACCATCATGAAACAATTTTGGCGGTGACTTGCCCACATCTCAGACAGCTGATGTTTTTTCCTCTGCTGATGGTCACTGAGTCCTTCCCACAAGGCGTTTTCAGAGCCCTTGTGGGGACCGTGTGTTGTGCGAGGGCTGCTGATCCCCGGTGGCATGTCTGGATGCCAAGCTTTGCATGGGCGTTAGAACAGCAGCCCCACCCCAAGGGTGGAATTTAGTTTGTTAATAATTTCATACGTCAGGTTAATTAAATAATGCCACATTGTAGCATCCTTGTGGTTTCTAAGCACTGGCTTCCCCACGTCTCCACAAATGTTCTGCATGCCTGGGGTTGGGGAGGTGCCTTGGGGCTCAGCTCTTGGCCCTGGGGACCTGCCATTGCAGGTGGTTTGAGCCTTTCCCATCCTGGGACCCCATCCCAGAGTCAATGACTTCTGTTTAGGGCAAGGATAACCACGGCATGGTCCAGATTCCAGCTGGATTCAACCCAAACACAACTGGCTGGGGAGGGAGGGGAGCAGGTGTGGATGGGAGAGCAGGGGACTGGTCTGGGACAGGGGCAGCCAAAACACTTAACTGCAAAAGGGAGCTATCCACCAGCAGTGGAGATGATGGGAGGAGGCTGGAGCCCTTGCAGCACCCAGGATCTGGCATGGCTGAGATTGGGCACCCTGGCTGTGCTTGCACACCCCTGCTGCTGGAGCCAGCTGTGAGAGCTCACAAACATCTGTGCCTGCCCTGTGGGGAGGGATCCCCCTTCATCCTGATGTTCCAGAGGAAAAAATCTCTAAATATTTGCTAATTATCACGAGCAATGCTGAGGAGTCTGCTACAAAGCCCCAGAAGCAGCAAGACATTGCAATGCCAGGATGGATATGGGGTGGAAAATCATCCCCTGGGGTTTGCCTGGGCATGAGGTGATTCCTGGCAGAAGCACAGCCCTTGGGAGAGAGGAGGAAGTAGAGAGATACTAATTAGATGCTAATAAGAAAGTAATTAGTAGGTCTCCAGCCTTCTTGGTGCCCTCAGGCGCCCTTGCCCAGGTCCAAGCCAAACCACCTGCTTCACTGTACCCAAGGTGGTTTGAGCCCCACAGGACATGGCTGGAGCAGGGATGAACCAGCTGCTGCTCCCCACGCACACTGACAGGCTCAGCCACAAAAAAATGCCCTCATAAATTACCCTTGTGAAACGAAACTTGACAAATAAAAGCCAAAAGTCCATTTGTGGCCTGTTTGCTTTCAGTGTTTAATCCCTTGCTTATTTTGCTCGCATTTGTCTCAGGGCAGCTCCTCCACTCCCTCATGACTTCATCCTTGGGAAAGGACTCCTGGGATGCCTGTGCTGTCCCTGTGGAAAAGGCACTGCCCCTCCTCTTGTGCCTCAGTTTCCCCATAGCTCAAATAGCATCTGTTGCACAGAGGCCAGACCCCACAGCCGACCAGGCACTGGGAGTTCCCATGACAGCCCTGCAAATGCCTCTGGGCTTTCAGAGGATCCTTGGAACACCCTCAGTGTGACACCCTCGCAGTGCCTCTGGCTTGGATGGCCCCATCACGTCCAGCATGAGTCTTGTGGATAGGAGGAAAAAGGTTTTCCAGCCGTGGGACTGGCTGCTGCCCCAAAACAGTGCTGTGCAACAAACCCCTGGGTCAGTCCACCCAAACTGCCGGCTGACTGTTTAATTTACACCATAAAAAAATACTCAGCTTTAATTTAATTTTTAAAATTAAATATTTAATTCTCACGTAGGCAAGAAACAGTGTGAGAGTGAAGCCAGGGTGGGTCCCCAGGAAGCCAGCTTGCTTTTTAACTCTTCCCATCCTGCTTTCAAATCCCCTTTGGAATGAGAGAGGCTCGAAAAGCATCTGTGTGGTTCCAGCTGCTTCCAATGCGCTTCGGAAGCAGCAGGACCCTGCTCCATCACAGCCCGTCAGGTCACTTCAGAAGTAGCACATACATTGGCACAGGAGAAAAGGAATGACCCCCAGCCTCTGCTGGGGTCTGAAATTCCCTCCGCCCTGAAAAGGACTAGCCGACACATCAGGAACTTGGAATGATTATGATAAAACCTGTGGGACACCAAGGGCATCACTATGATTTGTGCTGTCTAAATGTTAATCAGAATAATAATGCCTATTGAGACAGCTGTTTTAAAAGGCTGTGATGTTGGAGTAAAAATTCCAATAAAACTCTATTAGCCCTTCCTCGTTACACTAATGGTGCCTGCTGCTAAAAGCCCCCTGCTATAGACACCCGTATTAATGGGCTTATTACAGGAAATAAAATCTGAGGCTGAACATTACAGTGAAGCCTGATTAATTCAGCAAGGTAATCTTTTTTCTCTTCCCCCTCCTCTCTGCCTGTTCTTTTTCTCCCCCTCTTTATTTAATGAATGTACTTCTTGAACTGCCAACTTTTGAGCTTTTCATGGAGTTTGGGGATGATTTTAAACTGATCTCGTTCACAAAGAGATGAATCTTTGTGCCAGCTCCTGGTGCAAATGGGGGGGAAGGCTTCTCAGATATCTCCATCAAACCAGGGAAGAGGAAAAGCAGCCAGGCCAGAAAATGTTAGGGAGTGGGTAACAATGGATATCGCATGGATATCCACCTGGACTGGTGGCTCTTGGACTGGAACAGCCCACGGCTTGTCACCATGCAGGTGCATGTGACATTGGCCAAGGTGACACTGCTGGGGGGCAAGCAGCAGCTGCCCTTAGCTGCACCTTCCCACCCTTTCTCATCCTGATTTGTCCTCTTTTGCTGTCACCTCTGTCCCTGCAGGAAGGTCAGCCTGGGTCTCAGGTTAGCGGGTGCCATCCCAAACCCAGTGTGGTGTCACCTGGCGAGGCTGGCACCCTCGGCTCAAGCTGAGAGGCAGAAACACACTGACAGACACACCACTATTCATTCAGGCTATAAATAACTCCCATAAAAATCCTCTTCTTAGCCTTTTGTGTTCAGCCAAACCCTGCCAATGGGAAAGGAGACGGCATCTATTTTATGGGCGGCTGGAAGCCGGCTTTGCGTTTTTCTGGCTCACGTAATCCCACAGGTACCCTGCTTTCTTTTCTTTTTTAACAGACTTTTGATTCACATTCCTCCCAGCCAAGTTGAATTATGGCTTCGGCTCCCGCTGCCCAGGAAGGGGAAGGGAAGAGGGCAGCTCTGCTGGCCTGTGCAAGGACACAGGACATGGGGCAAGGAAGAGGGAGGAAAAGGGGAGAGGGGGAGGGAAGGGAGGAAAGAGAGAAGGAGGGAAAGCAGGAAGCAGCAGGCAGGCTGTAAAGAAGGAAGGGAAAGGAAAAGAAAGAGGAGAAGGAAACAAAAGGAAGGAAAGTGGAGCCCAGGCCTGTGCCCATCCTGGGAAGCCAGAATAGCCTCCAGGTCCCAGACTGAGTAACAACTATACTTACTAATTTTTTTTAATTAACCACAGCAAGAAGATGTGAACACTGTGAGCTTTTGGGGTAGTTTGGACACACTGGGTGATGGGCTATCAAAGGCTGGAATTCCTTGACCTTAATTCCACATGGATATATTGCAGTCCATTGTACACGGGGCCAACACGCTATGGGCTGGTAATAATTTAATTATTAACATGGTTGAATTATTAACGTAGTTGAATTACACTGTAAAGAAAAAGATGGTGTGATTGCTCAGATCTTGCCAAACAGTCCTCAGGCATTTGCATGTGGGACTGGATTTGAGGGGATCTGTGGGCTCCTTACCTTGGGAAATGTGGTGTTCTTGGTCTGGGGATGGCTGGAGCCTTTTTCCCCATCCCACCTGTGCCTACCACACCTGTCCAGGCAAACACCCCATTAACAGCAGGGATCGCTTCTGCCCCCTACAATAATACAGCCAATGCCCACTTACTTACATGTCCACCCTAAAAAAAGAATACCTTCAGCATCATGAGTCCCTCAGATCTTGATGGATAGGTTCTTGCTGTGATCTCCTCACCATCACACCCTCATCTGTGCCATCTGGCAGTGAAGGTGAGGATCAGCATGGGAAACCCTGTGATGAGGAAGAACACTCTGGGGAGTGGCAAGAGGGGAGAAAAACATACAGAAGGAAGAAAAAAAAAGGTGAAGAAATCAATTTAGTCACAATAAAGCCTCTTACTGTATTAACTGCTAATCCGCAAATACACAAACACACAGAGGGAGTCCTTGGAATAAAGGCATTTAATTAAGCTATTTGCTTGAAGCTGGCTCTGAAAGGTCTGGCACGATGGAGGAACAGGAACAGTGGGACCCTTGTGGGACATGGTTGCCAGGATCGCTGGTGACGTTCCTCCTTGGTTCAAGGCCATGGAGCAGTGCTGTCCCCGCCATGGGGACAGGGTCCTCCTTCCAACTACATCTGGATCTCTCTGAGCTTCCCTTTGCTGGGTGAGGAGAATATCTCCTGGCCCCCCATGGATGCTGAGGAGCTGACTTTTCATGATGTTTCCCATCCAGCTGGGGTGTGAACTGTTGGCATCACAGGGCCATTTGCTCTTTCTTCCTCTCCTTTTCCTTGAAGGGAGGGGGCCGCAGGGAGGGGGGTTATAACTCTTCTCTCCTTTCATTTGATCTGCCAGCGGGCTCAGCGGGGGGAAGACCCTGTCTCGGCAGGCTGCCCATGAGATAAAAGGCAGAGAGGGCCAAGCCAAGACATTTTTTCCACTGTTCCTCCCACCCCTTCGCCCCTTCCTCCATCCCCCCGGTTTTCTTGGCACAGGACGAAACAGGGAAATGAGCATACTCCTTTCAAAGCCCTTCTTCTTTCAATATTGAACCGGGCCTGGATTCCCTTCTGGATGCCTGATTGCTGGCATTCCCGCTCCCCATGCAGCCTAAACTGTAACAGCTGAGGGCTGGGGAGGCTGTCGGGGCACTGCAAGCACGTGTGGGGAGGCTGCAAGGGAAACACCAGCCCCTGCTTCCCCTCCAGTGTTGGGGCTGTGCTGCATCCCTTGAGACCCATTCCCTCGGGGGTCCCTTGGCCCCATCACCACTTTCAGAGCCTCTGACGCTCTGCTGCTCTGACATGTCATGAGTTGAGGAGTCTCTGCTCCTGGCAAGCTCATGGGTTGTAAGATTTTGGCTGTGTCACCGTGTCCTGCAAAGCCATGCTAGGATGGGTCATGGGAACCAGCTGCACTGGTCCTGGGATTCTTGTTAAGACTCGGGAATCCTGTCCCGCCCCAAACTGGGATGAAAGCCACCCCAGGGAACCTGGCAGAATGCAGCCCAATTCCCACTTGCTGTGCTGGACTCAGCGGAGTGTTTCATTTTAACTTTTTCCAGAGATTTTCTTTTGATTTCACCCTTTTCTATTTGATTTTATTTTTTTTTTTTTTAGGAATATAACGATCTTGCATTTCCAAATGAAATCATTTGGCACCTGAGTGGGGTGAGGGAGAAAAGATTTATTTTTCATTTAAAGCTGTTGAAACAGGATAGCTAAAATGTTGCATGTCTTTTTTTTTTTTTTTTTTTTTTTTTTTTTTTTTTTTTTTTTT
>VZRZ01005616.1:524539-576712 GCA_013398175.1 Climacteris rufus
AAATAGTTAAAAATTTTTTTTTTTTTTTTTTTTTTTTTTTTTTTTTTTTTTTTTTTTTTTTTTTTTTTTTTTTTTTTTTCCCCCAGAAGGTTTTTGGAAAGAGAAATTTGTTTGAAGTGACCTTTTCTTAGGAAGTGTTTTGATGAACTGGCATTTTCTGGATGAAAAAGCATTTCTGTCCAAAGTGCCTGGCCCTTCCCAAAGGTAAGGGCAGGAGCAGAGGGGCCATGTGAGCTGAAGAGGAAGAGGGCTTGGTTTTGGGATTTCACCAGCAGCCTGGGGAGGGTGCTTGGGGTGGTGTGGCAAATTTGATGCCAGAACCTGGGGGATAGTGACCAAGGTGGTGAGGACAGCTCTGGTGTGGTGGCTCTTTGGGGCTGCTGATGAGGGCAATCCAGTGCTGCAAGGCAGCAAGGAAAGGGACGTGAAATGGGGCAGCCCGGATCTCCAGCAAAGCACCCCCCAGTCCCTCCTTATCAGCCCTTTAGCATCCCTCATGTCTTTATCACGCTCTGTGTAACTGCCTGAGGAAGGAGGGCTGCCTGCTGGTGACGCCTTAGTGTAAACCTTTAGTAGCAGCCACTTCTAATTGTGCTTAAGATCCTTTGAGGCAGGAAGATTTGGATTTGTGAAGGTGCTGTGGGGATGGAGAGCTGCTGGGTGTGATGCACAGTGCTCTTCCTGGGACAGTCTCACACCGGCACATCCCCCAGACCCAAGTCCTGGCAATGCACATTCTCTGGGGCTGGAGAAACAGTGTGCCTCTGCTCTGGCATGGTCCTGCCTTACAGCCAGGGTTGCAATGAGCTTTTGGGCTCCAATAGCCCAAGGGCTGAGCTGGACATTCCATGGGGCAGCACCCAGATCCTCTGCAGAGCTGCTGCCCCCGACCAGGGGCCCACATGGTGAGTGCACCCCACACAGTCTCCACTCCCAGGAGGGTTGCATCTTCTCTCCTGCATCCCTGTGCACCTGTGATGGGTGGCAGCTGGGGATGCCCCAGGACACACTCTCTTGGAGGCTGTTCCCCTTCTTTAATCCCATTTGGGTGTCCTCATTTGCTGCTTTCCTGCACATCTCATGTGGCATGTCGATCCGCTGTCGCTCTGGTTTATTAATCAGAGTGTCAGGCAGGGGCAGATCAAATGGCTTACAAGAGCCTAAGTACGTTACAGCAACGCTATTATCTCTCTCCGCTAAAATTCATAATCTCCATGAAAAATTAGAGCAAGCTGCTCTGACAAGCCCCATTCTCCATATGCCCCACGAGCAGGACCCTAATTATTTTACCTTTCTTTAACTCTTTATTAATCCCATCCTCCACCAGGCGCCTGTTATTTTGCCTGGGATTCATGCACTAACAAAAGAGATTGGCTTCACACGTGCTTTTAAAATCCTGGTGTTTGCAGGCTGCCAATGTGAGACTGCTCTACTTGCATTGCTGTACCTGCCAGAGAGGCAGGCAGCTGCTTTTGCTGTTTTTGCGGGGTCCGTCACGCTTTTTGGGGTGACCTTGCCTGGCAGGGTGGCAGCATGTGAGGCTGCTTCCCACAGCACCCAGCAGGTGGTGGTGATGTATAACTAGTTCATCACAGCCTTTTCTTATCGGAGGCTTTAAATGTTTTATTCAGCTGCAGGTTGATGTTATCCATCTCTCAGGCTTCCAGGAGGGGCTCACCCCAGTATAAGACTTTTTTTTTGTGTTTTTCAAGCCAGACACAGGCATTGTTTGGTTCTTGCTCCCCTTTTTGTGCTCTCCAAACTGTGCCATGTTCAGACTTTTATATGGAGGAAAACAATTAAAACCTCTTATCACTCCTGCAAGTCTAGTTGACACAGTCTTTCCACTCTTTGTGTTTAATACCTTTTATTTCACATCTTTCAGCACTTCACAATAGGACCAAAAAATGCATTATCCGTAATAATTACTGTTTTGAAGGGGTGGTGTCTGGAGGGAGAGAAATGATCGGCCTGGGACGGAGGTGATGCTGTGGTCGTACACAGGCAGAGAAGAATGTGACTGGTCTGGGAAGCTGGGGTGCCCTTGTGCACTCTCTGGGGGTGACAAAAAGTGCCATAGTTGTCACCCAGTGCCTTCCAGGTGGCTTTTGGGCCAACTACTGGCCTCTGGGGAAGGCACTGGGACAAATGCTGCGAAAACTCACTCGTTCTCCCGAGAGCTGCAGCCAAGCTGAACCAGAGGGAGATTCTGGGGCTGGGAGTGGAGAAATCAGGAATGTGGCTGCCAAAATCTTTGGCCAGAGGAGGGGCATAGGGGAGCTGAGGGCATGCAGGATGGTTGTGCTGGGCTGGAGCCTGTCTGGGTGTTGGTGAAGGGCTGGGGCTGCAAGGGTTGGGTTCAGCTCAGCACTGCTGGGTTTGCAGCCCCGTTTCATCTCAGGGATGCTCAGTCTCCCAGCTGCACCCCGTGGCCATCAGTACAGAACAGCTGAGGGGCACAGTGCTCCATCTTACTGCCCTTCAGCATGGGAATACCTACACTGCCCTTCCCAAAGGGAATTACCCAAGGCGATTTTTGTTTCTAGGAGCCACCTACTTCTCTAGAGAGCCAGAGGTGTTCTCAGAGTCAGCATCCTGAATGACTGACCCCAGTGCCACTGCTCTGCATGGGAAGTAACTGGTTCCTCTTTGCTTAAATGCTGCCACATTTATGTCCAGGTGTTTAACTCTGATCTTGGATCGATTTAAACTTATCCATTTTTTCTATGACAAGGGCCTCTGAGATGATGAAAAATTGACATGGTGTAATAGCAGAGAAATGTCTCTGGATCTGCAGCCAATCTCTCCTGCAGTGTAGAAATGAAGCTTTCCAAACACTACAGAACATCTGAGCAAATTCAATAGTTTCTCATTTTTATATAGGTGTATATATATATGTATGTACAAGTGTGTAGCTCCATAATACTCGTATTAATATTCTCCACCCATTTCATTGCAGCATCTGGCCATCAGAAATGCAACTCCTAATGCTGTGGGCTAATGGGAGATGTTTTTATTTGTCCTTGTTATAAAATAGGTACCTCCGTATTAACTTTGCAGGGCATTATATTGATGTAGGGCAGTAAACTTTATGGCAGATTTCACAACCCTGTTAAGTGCATCATCTTAGGCTGTAATATCTATCTGGGAAGACAAGTGAAGCCCTTGCCAGCAGTACATGCTGGGGAAGGTGGTGTGAAGCTGGGGGAGGAGAGCAGAAGTGGTGCTGATACCTGCAGGATCCCGGGGTGTGCAGATCCCAGGGAAAGGGGTCTGCTGGCTGTTCTCTGGCTGCTGACAAAGTCTCTGTGAGCAGTGTCTGTGCCAGCAGTGGCTGCATCCCTCGAGGCTCTGGCTGGCTGCTCCAGAGGCTGTTTGCTCTCCTGTCCCTCTGCCTTTCGCATCCCCAGTAAATCTGACGTTATGCACACTGTGGCCGCTGGTCACAGATAACTGCTTAGCTTAAATCCTGCTTGAATTCCCTTGGCTTATCTGCTAAATGGGATCTTGGTTATAAATAGAGTCCTGCAGACATGAAGGCCTATTTGGGAAGGGGCTTGTTTGGCAGGGAGTTTTACAGAAGTTTGAGCAAATTGCTGTGGAGAAGCTGAGAGATAATAACGAGGAAAATTATATTAAACTGGCTTCTCTGCTTCCTCCTTATCCCTGAGCTGTTAGCAACTCACCAGGAGAATACAGCTCCCAAGCAGACAAGGCGTCACGGGTCTCCACAACCCCAGTCCAGCAACTGCAGCTGTGAAAAGCTGTCTCAAAGCCAGGAAAAGGAGAGAAAGTTGTCCTCATGTGTGTCCCCACAGCTGACCTCAGAGAGACATGGCTCTGTGCAGGGTGAAGAGGAGCTACATGCCTACCCAGGCACTGGAGCTGCAGGGATGCTGGCCCTCCTCTCCCAGCTCTTGGTGGCTGGCTGCCATCCCTGTCAGCTAATTGGGATGCTGGTAATTATTAGTGTTTCATGATTTAATTTTCTCCTCATTACAGTCTCTGCCTCAGCCTCAGTGGTGCTGAGCAGATTTCTACAGAAGACTTTAGGAGATGGAGGGGGTGATCCACACCCTTGCAGGACTCTGGTGAAACCAGACCAGATGCAAATTGTGCCTGGGGAGACTGGGCAAATCCCCATAGCTTTGGAAACACACTGGAGACTAGGCTGGGCAATGGGTTAGCAAGGCTGGGCCTGCAACAAGTCAGAAAAATCCTAATTCTTCCGAAAGGCTCTGGGGTATGAGTTCAGCATCTGCAAAAGGCAACCATCTGAGGTGTGTGTGTGCAGGAGAAAAGCTTTGTAGGAGTGTCTGTTGAGCATTGCAGTCAGTCAGAGTGTTCAAGGTGAAAAACAACACAAAACCAAATTAATTTGCTTGGATTAGCGTAAGGTAAACATTGTGTGGGGAAATGAATCTGCTGGACAGGATGGTTGGTCAGTGCCTGGTGCTGATGAGAGTCTCCATCACAAGCGTTCTTGGTGTTGTGTCTTCAGCTGGGCCAGGAAACTCTGCCTAACATTATCTTGCTCAGCTTTTACAACCTGGCTGGCCATGGTCCTACCTGAGCCCCCAGAGCATGCATAATTCAGTACCATTGACACCTCAAGTACATGAAAAACAGCTCTTAAATCCCTTAACTACACACAAGGGACAATCCTACATGACCATTCCTACTGATGACCTACAAACCTCTTGTCTCTGCACAGGGAGGTCACTGCTGTGGCAGGGATGCTTTAAGACTTGCCTCCCAGGTTGGAGATCAGCACTTTCAGGTACACAGACAGGGCAGGACCATCTGAAATTCCCACCTGAAAGGCTGCTGTCCGAATTAGTCAAATACTTAATTGTGAAGTTGCCATGAGGGTGTTTGCAGCCAGCATGAATTGCAGGGACTTTTCCCATCCTTTTTCTTGCAAAGCTTTTTAATTTCTTTCCCTTGTCTCACAACCAAGCCCCAGCAGGGACGAGTCAGGTTTTCCTGAAGTCTTGGAGCTCTGGGGTGCTGCAGGGAAAGGACATTTGAGCAGTCACTGCTGGCTGGAATTTGGCACCAAGACCCTTCCCTGTACACAGTCCAGGTTGCCAAATTAGCTGGCTTGGGCCAGATTTTCCCCAAGGCCAGAGGAATGGGTAGGAGAGGGACCTGGTGGCAGGTGGAGTAACCTCTGGCTAGGTCAGTGCAAGCCCAGAGGGATGCCAGCACCACTGGGCACCAGGCTTGAAGCAGGAGCGTGGTGAGGTACAAATGGGAAACGGGAGAGGCAGCTTGACAGAGGGCAATTTGGGTAAAAGAGCATCAGGAGTGTCAAAATAGATTTGTTTCCAATATAGAAAACACCTCCCCAGGGAGCATGAGGGAGACTTAGGAGTTGTTAGTTTTGGACGAGAGAGGCAGTGAATTTGATCTGCGAACAAAGGGGAACTGGCAAAGCTGACAGCTTTTGCTCTGATTGCTTTGCTTCCTCTGTGCTGGGCTATGTCTTTTATTTTTTTTTATCCTTTAATTTTTTTTTTCCTTTTAATTTATTGAAATTCTCTGGATCTCAATTCACTTTCTTTGCTCTTTACTTCTTATTGCTTTGGCTGAAACTTTAAATCCCCACTATGCCTGGGATCAGGGCAAGAATAAAAATATCCCATGGAAAAACAAACCAACCCAAGGACATGAAAACAAACTGCAGCATTTCTGATACGCAGTTTTGGTAGCAGAGGGTGGGTGTCTCTTAGGAGCAGGACAGGGACATGGGGATGGAGGGCTGTTGCCAATCCCTGCCCAGTGGGGTGTCCAAAGTGATTGCTGGGCTACACTCTGACTCTTCAGGATCAGGGTCTCTGCTAAAAGCATCTGCCTGGGTTGAAGGACAGGATAAAGGAGAAATCTTCCTGCCAAGGGGTGAGGCTGGAGGCTTTTCCTGAAGCTAAGAAAGAGCCAAGAAAGAAGCTTTGCCTTGTGAAATGTCCTCTGAGAGCTGAAGGGACTTTGAGTAGTGTCTGCCAAGCCACCTCCTTGCCTGATCCTGCTTTTTCAGAAACGAGCATCCTTTTTCACAGGGGGAAACTGAGGCTCAGGGCACTGATGTGGTATCAGAAGGTGGGAAAGGCTTGGAGCAGCAGCCCACATTCCTGGGCATCAGCTGCTTTCCCTCTGTGCAGACAGCTTGTGTAGTCAATGTGTCACGTTACTCCCCTTTCATCAGCCTGAAATTACCATTTGTAAAAAGGGGATAGAAATCCAAATCTTCAAGAAGCCATTCAGGCTGTTATCTGAGGCTTGTTTCTTTTTTTGTTGGTTCGGGGTTTTTTTTGTTGGCTTTTTTTTTTTTTTCTTTAAATCAAAGGAACAGATGTTTCTTTTTGATATTAAATGGGCTGCAGGGCTGGATCCTGCTCTTGATTCCAGCACTGTGTATCTGGAGTGAAGCAGCAGTCCCGCCTGTGGGGAGAGGTGCTTCTCTGCAGAGCCTGACCCCTGGAAATTTTGGGAAAGGGTATTTCCCTTCTTTGTGGCACCTTGTTATTTATGACATTAGCAATGGATGCATTTATGGGCTGCCTTCTCCGGCTCTGGGAATAGTTCTCCTTCCTGATTGTTCTATTGGCCTCCCCTTGTGCCTTTGGCTTAGTTTCCCTTTCAGTGGTGCTTTTTTAGCATCCTGCATGGCTGCCACTCAAAGACGCTTAGGGTGGACTATTGCAGCTCATGTCATGAGCTTCCTGAGGAAAACCATTTCCCCCTGTGATCCTGCAGCCCTGCTCAATCTTAGCCTTTCTGTCAGTGTTGGCTGGTGCAGCTCAGCCTCCTGCAGCACCTTGCATGCAGGGACTGGTTTGGAGGATGCTTTTCTGCAGCAGTTGGGCTGTTGTCACATGTCTTGACCCTTCTTGCATTTCCAAAGGAAATGGTGAATAAATCTTTGCCCTGCCAGTGACCTTGAAGCACGGGACCAGGGGCTTGTGTCCAGATGAAACCTCCTGCACATCCTGCATGGACATGGTCTGCTGCCAGGGTCTGTTTCTGCCAGCTGTGGCCTCTGGTCTGTGTCAAAGTTGGATTTGGCTCCTGGTAAACAAGCTAAGAAAGCTGGAGCTCGAGTAATGTGGGAGGTCGGTTCCTCAGGGCTGCAGTTTGTCACTGCTTTCCCCAAAACAGGTGATTGCTCTACAGATCATACACACTGGCATCTTCTCACAGGGTATTTGAGCTGGGAGCAAGGAAGGAGCTCAGCAATGCACAGTGCTGAACCTTCTCCTCATCATCATCAGATTGGCAATGGGGCTCAGCAAGGCCAGGAGCTGCAGCACACGGAGAGATGCCTGGTGGAGGGAATAGCTTCTCAGTCCTATCTCCTCAGGGCTCCCTGCCCTGAAAAGAAGGTAGATACACCTCAGAAAAACCTCATCCTAGGCCCTAGATTGTGAACATCATGATCAACCTGCTTCTTTGAGAAGCAGCACCTCAGGGGAGCCTGCTGCTGTTCTACCCATTTTGACACCGAATCTGGAAAGGAAAAACCATAACTTGAAAGGGATGCGCTGGCCTGGAAAGTGCATGAGAACTATTCCTGGTCACACTGCAAACAATGGTTTCCATGCCTCCAGCAACCTGTCCTGACAAAGCCCAAGCTGCTCTGTGAGGATGGTGGCCACTTTTCAGAAGAGGTTATGGACTCCCTGATCAATAGCTGAAGACTCTCATTACTCCACATTAGGGCTGAGGTGTGGGGACTGTGGCTGGTTTAGGTACAGAAAAGTGGTATGGACTGGATCAGAAGCATCTAAGATGTCAGATTCCCTTTAATCATGAAAATACAAAAGCAAGAATCTAGTCTGACTGCTTGGCTGTGCTGAAATAGTAGCTCATTTAGAAGGCAGAATTTAAGCCTAAAAGCTAACATTTTTGGTGTGTATTTATAACAGGCAGGCACAGGGAACCTATCTATACTGCATTTAATTTCTTTCACAAGATCCTTTGATCCAAGCATTACTGTCTGGGCAAAACTGGCACAAGTTCCATCGCAGGCATGACCAACCATGCTGCTGTGAGCTGCCCAGCACTAGAACTGAGAGTGGATGCATTATTCGTTTTAATTGAGTGTCTGGGATAGCTACACCAGCCAGAAATCTTGCTTCAGCTTGTCACCATGAGCTCATTACCTCCAAAATCCAAAGCCTTGCCTACCTCACAGAGATGGAAAAATGGGGCACTTGCCAGGTGCCTGCAGCAGATCTCAGCTACAGCGTGTTGGGTGATGTACAGGACGATGCTGGGAGCACGGGGGGACACCCAGTTTGGCCAGGATGGAGCCAGCAAGGTATTTGTGCAGGCTCTTGGATGCCCATGGAATGTGTGGAGTGAAACCCCTGAAGACAAGGGGATGGACTCTGGTTTTCCAGCATGTTATCACTCTGATCCAGGGCAAACAGGAGGGCAGTGAGCCCTGGGAAAAACAGGCATCACTTTCCTTTTAAGGCAGGGAGATGGCTGCTGGAATCACTCCTCCTGCACTGGCCTTCAGAATATAGCCATTCTTGCAAAGAAGGAGAGGCACTGGTAAAGGATGGCTCATTCTGAATATATCAGAGCCAAGCTGGACTAGAAATTCATCTGGGAGGGAAGACAAACCCACTACCTGGGCTCCTCCAGTAGCCCATGCCTAGCACATGCACAGTAAAGCTAGCTCCCTCTCCCAAATAATATTTCAGCCTACCACAAGCTCTGGGATTCCTGGGCCGTGGCAATTTCAGCTGCTGACTGCTCCTTGTATTAACAGACAGTGAAGAATACATTTATTTCCTCTGCACCTTCTCCATGCCTTTATGGACTATTATTCTCCCTGGCTGTACCAAATCTCTTTTCCAGGCAACAGTGTCCCACATGACGAATTCCTCCTGGCAGGAGATTTCTCAGATCTTGTATCATCTCCATTTTGGGATTTGGGAGAGCAGAAGCATCACATTGTCCATGGATACAGATTTACACTGTGACATGGTGATGCTGGTCTTTAGCTATTGTTTCCTGACAAGTGGTACCACTCACTGGAGCAGCAGCACCCAGCAGCACCCAGCTCATGAGCTTGGCAAACAGTCTATTTCCATTGTGTAAATCAACCTCATATCTCATTTGTCATCTCATTGATCAGCAGTTTTGGCAGGTCTTTTGGAAGCTTTTAAAAATCAGGTTACCCTGAACACGTGGTGTTGGCAGAAGATGTCACCTCAGTGTCCACACCCTTCCCTAATTCATTCACAAACAGACTGAGCAGTGCAGGTCCTTGAGCTCCCCGCTTGCAGGGCTCTGCCCCTCTGCTGAGAAACTGGCCAAGCATCCCTGCCTGTTTGTCCATTTCTAACAGGGAGAAAACCTCTCTGCTCTTCTGCCACCACTTCAGTTCCTTTAGGGGTCGTTTTGCTGCTCGTGCTCAGGTTTGTTTTGAGATGAGCCATAAGAAACCTTGCAGGATGGGAACCTTTCCAAACCTGCTTGCAGTGTGCTTGAATAGTAATGGTCCTCGGCTTTGTCCTGCTGTGGGCTTGTCCTCAGCTGATCAACTCCTGCATCTGGGGAGGAATAACCCTGTGCACCAGCACAGAATGGGGGCTGACCAGCTGGAAAGCAGAAGGATAAGGACCTTGTTGGACAACAAGCTGTCCATGAGCCAGCTTGGCTTTTGTGGCCAGGAAGGTCAGTGGGATCCTGGGGTGCATTCTCTCTTACAAGGAAGGGCTGAGGGAGCTGGGCCTGTTCAGCCTCAAGAAGAGACAACTGAGAGGGGACCTCATCAGGGTCTGTCAGTGTCTGCAGGGAGGTGTCAGAGGATGGAACAGCCTCTGCTCGGTGGTGCCCAGCAATAGGACACAAGGAATGGGCAGAAACACATGCACAGGAGGTTCCATCTGACTATGAGGAAGAACTTCTTTACTCTGTGGGTAACCACACACGGCAACAGATTTCCTGGAAAGTCTGTGGAGTCTCGCTCACCAGAGATACTCATGAACAAGCCTGTGCTGTGTGCTCTATGATGACCATGCTCTGAGCAGGGAGGTGGGACTACATGGCCCTCTGTGGTCCCTTCCAACCTGACCCATTCTGGAATTCTGTGATTCTGTGAGCTTATGGTCCTGGAGACTCTGCTGCTCCTGGAACAGGGACCCTGAGGGACTCTGTAGGAGAGACCATACATTTTTGTGGTAATGGCAAATTGATCTTCATACTCTTTTCTGGCTTATTGTGTATTTACATTTAACTTGCCAGGGGCTGTTCTGTTTTTGAATTCCTTAGCTGAACAAGCCTTCAATATGTCAAATCTGTCCCCTTTCCTCCCTTGCCCTGCAATTTTACCCAGTCAGCCTTTCAAAGGTTTTTGCTGTGAGGAGAAATGTGCCCGTGCTGAGCCTCCAAAAGGCCACCTTTATCCAGTCCCCATGTTGCCTGCACAAGAGTCATCTCTTTGGCTCTTTATCTCATTTTGATTCTTTTTAATGAGTGTCCTCAGGGCAATGGCATTCCTTTTCCTCAAGGAAACTCTGACAGGGTGGGATTTTTCCATCCATGCATCTGTGTGATGGTCACCTTACATGTGGGTCGTGGGCACTGTTGGCTCAGAGGACAGAGCAAAGTTTCATGGCTTGTTTTGTGAGCTCAGGGACCAAGTGCTTTGTGCAAAATCCCCTCTAGCACCAAAAAAAAACAAAACCAAAAAACAAACAAACAAAAAAAGCCCCACCATGTCAGCATCACACAGGGAAATAGTCTAGAAAATTTAATTTGGTTTCAAAGACCTCCTGGAGCCACAGTAAGAAGGGATCCTGGAGCTGTTCAGCTAGAAATTGTCAGCATTCTCATGAATTTCTTCATGGAAAGGTTGTCAAGCATTGGAATGGACTGCCCAGGGACGTGGAGGAGTCACTATCCCTGGAGGTGTTCAAAAGTGACTGGACATGGTACTCAGTGCTGTGGTCTAGTTGACAAATTGGTGATTGGTAAAAGGTTGGACTTAGCAATCTCAGAGGTCTTTTATGATGTGAAAGATCCTGTGATTCCATGATTCCTCACCAGCTCCCACTCTTCCTCCCTCAGGAGTGGTCTGTTTTTCTCTCTGGACACACAGCTGTGAGGGTTGGCTGGTCCTGCAGCAGACACCTCGTCTGTCTTGCAGTGCCTGCTCTGTCAGAAGAGAAATATTGTATCCAGCTGGATCCGTGAGGTCCTTGTGGTCATTTTGGAGGGAAGTGGCACTTCAGCTGGCAAAAATTGCTGGATAGCTGTGGAGGAAATATGCATTGGACCTTCTTCTATTTTTCTTCTTGTCAATCCTTGCCTGTGCAGCAGCCAACTTGTCTTCTTTAGCTGATTTGCAGCTTGAAATATTTGTGCTGTCTTCCTGCCCTGGGCAGTCCCCCATGGCCAGCCATGCTGTGCCAGGAATTTCCCCCCAACGCTGCTGAGCTCTTGTACGCTTGCAGCAGACCCAGAACAGAAAGGTAAGAAGTTTTCATGGCACCAGGTTGGACAGGATTTACCAGGTTTCTCTGAAGAACAGCATTGGTTTGCCCTACAGGGATAACTCCTACATGCTGTTGGGTCCTCATGGCTCCTCTGGAAAACAGAGTGAGTGGTAATGAACATGTCTGGGTGGAGTCTCCCAAGAACTGGGTTCGGCCCTTTGGGTCTGCATGGTGAGGTTTGTATGCTGATGTTCCCCAGCTGGACACTCAGATCAGGCAAGAGGAGAAAGGCCAGCAGGAAGAACTCCAGGCCCAGCAGCTCACCAGCTGCCTCCATCCCATCACAGAGGCAAGCTGAGGCTGAGCTGGGGAGCCTTTTGCACTGGGATCAACCAGATGAGCAGCAGTCTTACAGTATTAATTAGACATCTGGAGAATCTGGCAGGAAGCCCACTCAATTATCCTTGGTGCTCAAGGATGCTCTCAGGAGTCCTTCCCCTTCTGCCTTCTCTCAGAGTTCTTCTTTCCAGAGTTGTCACCATTTGCACACCTTGGAGAGACCCTCACCCTTGGCCCAGGTAGGGAAACAACTCTTCCAGACTTTGAGGCCCCAGGAGTATCTCTCAGTCATCAGACATTATATGGATGCCACAAAGTGGTGGGAAGGGCAGGCTGAGGGGCATTGCTCTGCTTGTGGGGCCCTGCTGCACTGTCTGGAGCTGAGTTTTGCAATGTCCTGCAGGCAAGTTGCACATCTCTGACTAACAGCAGTGTTTGCAGTGCTTTGTCCTCGGTGTTGGGCACAGCATGGGAAATATCTCTGGGGTTTCCCTTCCGGCACCTCCCAGGCTCAGAAAGCTGCTGAGAAACATTTCCAGCCCTGTGTCCCCAGGCTGCTGTGAGGGTGTTGAGGCACTGGATTGGGTTACCCGGAGAAGCTGTGGCTGCCCCATCCCTGTAAGTGGTAAAGGCCGGGTTGGATGTGGCTTTGAGCAACGTGGTCAAGTGGAAGGTGTCCCCACCCATGGCAGGGTGATTGGAACGAAATGATCTTTTAGGTCCCCCCCCAGGCCATTATATGATTCTATGATTTTACAATAAGCAGCTGTGCATGGGGCAGGGTGTTTAGATGCCTTGTCCTTCCCTGTAACCAGAGTAACCTGGAAGCCACTGAGCAAAGAGGTCCTTGCTGCCTGCCCCAACTGCTTGGGGGGTGCTTGTAGCCCAGAGCCCCTTAGCTCTGCCACCAGCCCCTGGAGCCTGGCTTTGCATCACTCTTCTATCCTCCAAAGAACATTGGCAACATCCCCTAAACCCCAATGGAGCTCAGCGGGCAAAAGACCAGCAAGGTCCTCTCTGAACCTCTAGTGCCCTTAGCAAAAATGGGGAAGGTCAGCTCCTCAACACTGCAATTGAAACTCCAAGGGTAGGTACAGCAGTGTGAAAAAGCACTGGAGAAATGCATCTGCTGCCTTGATCCTTAAAGCTTAAATGGTACTGGTAGGCTATAGGAAACAGTTAGTTTGCAATTAGTACATGGGAGGCACAATGAGATAATTAGCCACCAGTTAACAGGATGAATGTGACGACCATTCCCTGCTTACTGATGTTTGGCTAATTTGACATCAGCGGCTTTGTTAAGTGATTATGAATTGCACAGGAGGTGCAGCGAGCTGGATCTTGCTAACGAGGGCGCAGTGATGTGTGCCTTGCACCGGGGACATTAATGGCTCCTGGGGTGACTGCCCCTGTTCCACAGTGGTTGTCACTGGCTTCTGTCACTGTCTCCTGGCTTCTCCCACTGTCTCCTGGCTTCTCCTGCTCCACAGCCACTGTGAGGGCCCTGCCAGGGCTGTCTGCTGGCCTTGACCCTGTGGGGTGGGAGGGCACGCAGCCCAGCTTGGCAATGGCCCCCAGACCTCGGTGTCCTCTTGGAGTGTCATGCCTGGCTTGACAAGACCACTCTGCCATTCTCTGTTCTGCTTGACCAGCAGCAGTTACAGAGCAGGGTTGGATGCTAGGGGACAAGGACCTCAGCATGGAAGGGATGAGGAGGCCTGGCAGGGTTTTTATGGGACATATCATGTACAAGAAGGTGGATTTGCAGACAAGAAATCAGCCTAATGATGAATAAGCAAGTACTCCAGGGGGTGATGTTAAGGAGAGGATAGACAGCACCAAGCTGGGGACAAAGGAGGAAAGAGGAAGGAAAACTTTTGCAATGGCCCACAGGAAGCCTGCAGGATGCAACTTGCCAGACAGGGAAGTTTTTAGCTCCCTGGTGACCCTGAGGGACTCTTTGGCATGCCACTCCTGTCCTAGGCAGAGAGAATGTCCAGGACACATCAAGAATATCCTTGAAAACCTGGGATGTTTTGGGCTATGCCTGGGGCTTACAGCCTCTATGCCAGGAAACATGAAGTCTTGGTCTGGGCAGGTGCCCATCTCCACAGTGTTATTGTCTTGCTACCCCCACACCTGGGCACAGCCAGGAACTGAGGAGGGGAGGGAAGTGGGAATGCTCACCTGGTGCCCACCCAGGCTTTGAGCCAGGCAGGCACAGATGTGCCTGTGGAGGCTGACCTGTGGCTGGGTCAGCACTGAATGTTGGACTGAGCCAATTGTCCTGCTGGGAGATGGGGATAATTAGCTGGAGCCCAGCGTGATGCTGATGGTACTTTTGAAAAATGCTGCCTTAGAATTTCAAGGGCGTGCAGCTAAGCAACCTGTTAAATGCTCTTACAAATCTAACAAGATAACCAGCCCCCTGAGAAGCTGAACAAACAGTTGCATTTCTACTCAGAGGAGTTGAGCAACCTTTGCAAACGTCAAGCTGTTCGCTAGGAGGTTTGGGGGCAGTGCAGGAAGAATCCCCAGGGGCCACAAAATGGGAACAGAAACCCTTGTAAAGTGGCTTGTCTTCAGCGATTTGTCTCTCTTCTCCCTGACTTGAATGAGAAGCTGCAGAGACAGCATGAAAATGAAATATAACCAGGAGGAATACTCCATTTCAGCTCTCCTGCATCTCTTACTGCTCCCTCCGGTCTCTGCTGCTCATCTGCTGAAGTCCAAGGCAAAGTGTTATTGAGCTGCTGGATCTGATTGAATTTTTTCACATCCCTGAAGGGCAGCAGTGACTGGAGTGCTGCATTGAACAAGAGAGGACATGGTTAGCCAGTTGGCAGGACCAGTCCTCGTGAGACCCAAGCAATGTCTGGCCCAGACTGCTGAATGAACAGGTAGCAAGGTCAGCTCTCCGTTGCCGTGTGGGAACTGCAGCAGATACTCAAAGCAAGGATGGAGGCTGAGATTAAACCTGCCTTGATAACACACTCAGATAATGGCCACATGTATCTGTGGAGAGGAGCTCTGTGCTGCCCCATTGTTGTGACTCCACCTGATGGGGTTTGCTGGGCTTCAGGTAACATCCTTGGGATTAAACTGTGTTGGGAAATGGACCTTCCTGTCCCAGTACTGAATGTCTGGTTTGGGACCCCCTGGACTTGGACTTGGCTCTGAGCTGCTCACCTGCTGGTGAGGCCTGGAGGGCTGCCAATGTTTCAGGGAGGAAGAGAGAAGCAACTTATGCCTTCAAAGAGGGCTCTCAGCCCCTCAACTCCCATAGCAAACCAGTGAGTGAGCATGGACTCAGGCCCATCTTCACAGATGCTGAATCATCCTTCCTCTGCACGTTACAGTGTGGGTGTGTGGTGGACAGCCCCTGCTATCACACAGTGGTGAAATGAGGAAGGCAACATCCCAGAGGCTGTGGGGGCACCCCACTCCTGAAAGGCCTAGGCTGTGGATGGCCGCCATGGTGGCTGGGGGAGTTCCTCTGGGAATGCAAGGCTGTGAAGGGGTCCAGGAGGTGAGGATGAAGACACTGTTGTCCCCACTGCCCCTTGTTGTAGGAGGATTGGTAGGGGAAGCATCCTACTTTTCAGGGTGTGCTCTGCCACCTCTTGCAGCTCTTCAGCTGGACCAGGTGGGTTCTGTGTGGTGCAGCTCAGGAAGTGAGAATGCAACCTGTGCCCTGGCCATGCTGTAGGCAGGAAGCACGAGGGCTTCCAAACTCTGGGGTGGGGGAAGAAGCATTGTGAGCTTTTGCAGCTGTTTGCACAGAACAAGTCCAACCGTGGTTTTCAGGCTCTCTGTCAATTTCAAAAGCTAGCTGAGCCGTGGTCTTCAGTCTCCTCCCTTCTCTGGGGGCCCCCAGCTGTGTCTCCTTGGCTTTTGGATGGAGGGTGCTGCCCTTCTGTGCACAGCTGGAACACCCAAATAGGGTTTGCCTCTGCTCCCATGACAATGCTGCTCAAGCGTGGCAAGGAGGTGACTCTGGCTGGCTTCAGTGACATCGGGCTGAGGTGTGATCAGAGCTTGTTGGAGAGAACGCATATTTGTATTGTCCTGCTGACCCCACCAAAGGCAGGAGCAGAGACCTGGCTGTGGTACTGTTTCGACCTCCCTGGTGCAGGGGGAAAGCAAGCCCAGCCCAGCAAGGACAATGGATGAACTGAACGAGTGAGATGGGCAAGGAGGCTGGCGGTGGGGCTGGGCTGAGTACACAGGAGCTGGACCATGATGAAACCCATCAAAGGGCAGTGGAGTCTCACAGATCTCCCTCCCCATTCCTTGGGAGTGGAGAGAGACCTCAGCTCCACATTTCTGTGGTTTCTTTGCTCATTATAGGAAAAACGAAGGGTGAAGACAGGTCAATGAATCATTACTGTTTGGTTTGGCTGCATCACCACACTGTGTTTAGGAATGGCCGATTCTTTTCCTTCTTGCGAATTGTTCTCTCTTCCCTCACTCCTCCGGGTTTTGGGGTTGTTTTGTGTTTTTTTCCCCTTCGGTTATCCTGAATTATTGCAAGATGGTGAAACAGAAGAGCTCCTCCTTTCCTTGCATTGTCTTCTCTTGCAGCAGATGTCAAATAGAAGAGTCCAGCTTTTGGACAGAGCATCCCAAAAGGGGATCTTTCACCTATCCCATGTTGACACATTGCAGGAAGCCACTCGAGTGGCCTTCAGGGTCATGACACCACTTTCCAGGGAAAAAAGAAATGAAGTAAAAAGGAACAGGATTCCTCTATCTATTTCTTAATGATGTACTTTTTTCCCGGGTTCTTGCTGGAACATCTGTTCTGCATTTGTGCACAGCATTAATATTTCTGGGTTTGTTCATTCCTTCGCTGCTGGGTGGCTGGGGTTGCACGGTGGGAGGGTGCACACAGCACCCCTCACTTGTGCCTCAGCAGCGTGGGCATGACGGAGGGCACAGCAGCAGAATGGCTGCTTCCATCCTGTGCTCCACATGGAGAGCTGGGACTGCTCCCTTCCCCTCCCACTGCCACACATCAGGGATGTCTGTGCCGCGTGCTTTTGGCACGCACAAGCTCAATGCCCAGTTCTTATCTTGTGGCGGGTATGGGTGCCTTGGGGCCATGCTGGTGAAGGTGTTTGCAGACCCATCTCCCTTCTGCTGTTCCAGGCTGAGGCTGGGAAGGGAGGCAGCGCTCCTGTGTTTGCACTGATCAGGGTCCTGGAAAGACAGGGTGCAATTTTCTCATTTGAATCTGCGCTGGGTTATAATTTTTCCTAATTCATCACCTGTCATGACATAGGAGCGAGGGATGAGAGCTCCCTCTTACATATCACTGCTTGATTACATGGTGTCAGAAGAGGCTTTCACAAATTATTCCACATAGGTGGAACAGACTGGAAGGGGACTTGTCAGAAAGCCATGCCCAGGGGCTGCAGTCTTTGCAGCTTACCTGGCAGCGAGTTATGCTGAGGAGGTGAGGAGGCCAGGGGGTGCACATCCTGATTTTTCAGGTAGATGGACACCCTCAACAGTCAAAAATCAATTTTAGGTGGAACTGGATGGGAAAAAGCAAACCTTCCCTGGAAATCTGATTGTGGCTGTTGCCCTGATGGCATTGTCCCTTGGCAGGGCCTGCTTCTGCCCTGTCTGTTCTCCCAGGCTGGGTAGGGATGGTTATGGAGCACAATGGCACCCTAATGGAGATCAGGCAGGGGAGCTGTCAACCACCCACAACTCTGCATCAGGATTGTCCTGGGGACTGCGGCAGGAGGGCTAATCAGAGAGCAAACTGCCAGTGATATAATCAAATCCGGGAGAGGCTGCTGGGAGAATTGGAGGTGACATTGCGAAGTGAGTATGGGGGGCTGTTTGCAAAACGAAGCGTGTGATCCCTGAAGGAAGGCAAGCAAGTGGCCAAAGAGTGACAGTGAGTCTGGCTAACAGAGCCCAGCTCAAACATGTGTTGTGGATGAGGACTGAGATATTTCTTCCAACTTTTTCTATCTTAGCTTTCATGGCCTCTTTAGGGAAAGCAGGTTTGTGTTCTTTAGAGTGTCCTACAGAAGCAGTGAGGGGGCACAGATTTGTTGAAAGACCATGTGGGTACTTACTGTAGGAAGCAGTGGGACAACATAACCTGAGAGACAGGTATTGCCCTCCTGACAGATACAATCCCACCCCGTTGCATCCTCCATCACCAGTGCTCTTGTGACTGCATGGTGAGCCAAGCAATGGCAGTGATCTGGCAAAAAAAATATTTTGGGGGGTGTGGGGCATGCCAGGTTCTTTTCAGATGAATCAGCTGCATGAAGGGACTCACTGTGCCAAAATGCAGCAGAGCTGGGCTCACAGAATCATGCAAGGCATCAAGGGGAATTGCAGGGCTGTGCTTGAGATGCCTGAAGATGCCAAGGAGATTTAGCTGGTCTTCAAGCTGGCAGGAAGGGATATTTAATGATCCCTGATCCATGCTGGCCACAGAGGTCACCTTCCACGTTCTCAAGGACCAGAGAGAGTCAGATGATGGATGTTGTGGGAGAGCATGAATAGATAACACAACAGATCAGGAATAAATTAGCCATGGGAGGTGTCTTACTCAGCTCCCTCTAGTCCAACTCTCCTGCAGCACAAATATTTTCCCTGTTTGCATCCCTGGATCTACTGTTTAATCTAGTTTCAAATGTCCCAGGCTTTCCCTGGGAAAACCTTCTCCACAGCCTCATCAATCTTCCTGTCAGGAAGTTTTTTTTATTGCTACAGACCTGAAAATTTCCCTTTCTTAATTTCATGCTGCTTATCCTCCCTTTCCCATGCTGAGCCCTTCCCTGGATAGGCACTGGAGCAGGACTGGAGCAGTATTTTCAGGAGTGTCTTTCTCTCATTCTGCTCTTTTAAGGGTTATTTCTCACTCAGGACTTATTCCTTTCCTCCTACCTGGTCCTACCTGCTCCCAGGTATGCAGTGAGAGCCTTGGGCTGCACTGGTGGTGCTGGGAGAAGCACAGGATGAAGCTGATGGAGAGGCAGATGAGTTGGAGAGGCTCTCCAAAGCCTCTGGTCCCATGGTCAGTTCTCCTAGCTTGACCTGCACTGTTCTCTTCCTAAAATCCCCCTCACTTCTCACTTCTGGCAGTCAGGAATGATCCATTGCTGCCCTTTTTTCTGCTGTCCAGCCTAAACTTTCTTTGCTGCAGTTTCAGTCCCTCCCTACATTGCTTGCCCAGCACAGCTGTGGAGTAGAGCTCATTGCTGTGTATTTCGTTGCAGCTTTCCCTCTGCAGGAAGCCTGCTTGTTTCCATCTTTCACCAGTGCCTAAGGTGGCAAGAAACACTGGTTCTGAAAGTCCTTTGGGCTCTCCTGGGAAAGGGTTTCAGGCTGCTGCCTTTGCTGCCCACGTACTGAAAACAGATGAGCCCAGAGAAGCACCTTGCAGGTTAATCTTGAGACTCTAAATGTGGTCAGGTTGGGTTGCAGATGTTGATGCCAGAGTGTATTTATTCATTTCACAGTTTTGCTTATTTATCAGATCCTGTGATCATTAAATTGTGCATTACCATTTGGCATGTGGCAGGTTTTAATTCCTATGGCTGGTTTATGCCCTCTGCAGGTATTAGCCTAAATGCATTTCCTGACAAGTGATGGATGCTCTGAAAAGCTGTGGCAACATATTTATTGATCAGAGCTCTCCATAACCCCGGCTCACTAATGCAAGCTCTCACAGCGCCAGGAACTATTGTCTCCTCAGACTGTTTCATTAACTCAGATGTGAGGGCTTGGTCTTTCCTTTCACGCAGGATGGAGTAAATCTTACACAGCATCAACTCTGACAACAGCTCCGGCTCACTAAGTAGGGTAGACCTGGTCTGTGCTTGGCAAGGGGACCTCTGAGGAATATTTAGGGACAGAGAAACCCTTCAAAGTCTTTCCAGAGAATGTAGAGGCAAACACAAACCTCCCAGGTGTATTTGGGGTTGCAATTGCCTCTCTTGCATATATGTCTGACCTATCTCTGCACTGACTTGTGCAGCGAGGTGGGGAGCACAGCATCTGGGTGCTGCTGCAGGCTCTCCCCAGAACAGATGGAGCTAGCTAGGGAAGTGCCAGCTTGAGGCTCCCTGCAGGGTCTGCAGCGCAGAGCTGCCTTGGTGCTTCAGGGAATGGCATGTGTGTGCTGCTCTCAGGGCTCTGCTTGGAAAAATCTAGTTGGAAAAGTTCTGCTTAGAAAGCTCTGTTTTGTTCAGGGAGAAGCTTCTGCCAAGCCTTGAAGAGGTGGAGGACCAGAGAGGCACCCTGAGTTACCCTGTGTTTCATGGAGGTGTGTGTGGACTCTGACACTCAGAAACCTAAGGGAGTAGTTATAGTGTGGCCAAACTGGTCAAAAATTGGTCAGGAAACAAATTCAGCCCAAAGGTGACTTATGGAGGCTTGAAGGAGTGACAGGTCACTGTGCAGTGGTAACAGGGCTGCCATGTGATCCTTGCCTGCCCATGCACGTGGCAAAGTGTGTTGCTGAACTTCTGAACTTCTTTGCCCCTCTGCAGCTGTGGAGCATTGCTCCTCCCTTCTTTACCCAAACCTATCCTAAATGAGTCTAACTTCTTCGGGGACAAAGACCAGAAGCCTTGAGAATTTCCCCATTCTTCTGGGAGAGAGTAGGGTAGACCAATGCAGGACATCCTGCCCTATCCAGGCTCCCACTACAGAGCGGGTGCTTCATGAGGTGGAATGACCTTGCAAGATCATGCCCAGAACTCTGCATGGTCATGCCCTCTCCTTTGAGAGCAGCAAGGTGGGAGGGCACCAGCTTGGGGGGCTCATTGCAGCCCAGTGCCTTGCAGGGTGAAGTGAGGAGTACACACTGTGACAGTGGCCTTGCAGGGCTGCACCAGGGAATGGACAAGATGGAATTAAACTGGCAAACCCACAGCTGGTGGGGAAAGAGGTCCGTGGGTGGTGTGGGATCCCACTGACTCCTCAGTTACAGGAAATTCCAGCTGATCTAAACCTGCTGGCAGGGCTGTTGTTTCTGCTGGAGAAGCTGCTCTCTGTTCACTCTGGAGAGGAGCAACGTCCCACATGTGGCAAACATTTCCAGGAACCAGCTCCTCGCCCCTTCTCCTGCAGTTTGCATGGCCTGAACGCCTGTGGTAATAACCAAGGCCGTGAGTAAAGAAAACTCTGGTCTCAGTGTGACTGGAGCCCTCCACATGGCTGCCCAGCTGTGATCCCTGTGGCCAGCAGAGACACAGTCCTGGACACTGCCAGTCCTGGACACTGGCTGATGTCCTCTGACCTCTCGTTCGCACAGCCCCTGGTCTGTGGCTGGAGACTGGAAATAGAACCCCGAGGTTCTGAGGCCAGAAGGCAGAAACCTGTGCCAGAAGACCAGCTGTGTGCCCACACCTCACTCATGCCAGCACTCACAGCTGCCTGGCACGAGGACCTTTGGGTCTGAATTGACCACCAAGGGGCCAAATCCACCACCCAACAAATTCTGTGCTGAAATTAGAAGAGTTTCCCCACTAGTCCTATGCAATCCTCACCAAACGCCAGATGCATGAGGGGATGCCCATCCAGGTTCCCACCACCTGGAGGAAATACCCTCTGGTTTGCCTGCATGAGCACCTGTGTGTCTCCTTAGCCAAAGGTCCTCGGGGCTGTTAGTAGATGACCATTAGGTCTGAAAACCCTCAGTTGTCCTCACAACTTGATCACAAATGTTAATGAATGGCGTCTTCAGGGGGCTGTGGCAGGGTATGAGCCAGAGCCAGGGATGCCTTGTTGAGGGTATCTGGAACAGGTGGGTGCAAGAGACCTTTGGGAAGAATAGGGTTGACTCTCCTGTGATTGCATGGGCTCCCAAATGCCTGGGGAAAAAGAGCTGCACAAGGACATTTTCACCTGGGACAGACAGGTGAACACAGACAAAAGGACTCTTTCTACCTTCACCTTCCCCTGCTGGAGACTGGCGAAGAGAAATAGTTGTTTTATAGAAAGTAACTGAGTCTTACATTAATAGAGAGAGATTACAGCTTTATGTGAGAAAAAGAAAGAAGCTAAATGAGGTGCTGATGCAGTGAGGATCTTTATTGTAAAGCACTCTTAATAATGCATGGAGTTGTACTCGTCTTTCAGTAACTTTATTCCACTATTGTAAATCTCGTTTTAGTGATCCCATCATTTCAGCCTTAATTCTAGCTGGCACAATGGAGCCATCTGCCAGCCAGGACAAATTCTTACTTTCCCCTCCTCATACCAAACACTGGGAAATGCCCTGCTCCCACAAATACAGCTCCCAGATACCTGAGGACAGCACTGTGTCCAGCACAGGAACCATCTGGAGCAGAAGCACCTCCCAGATACCACAGTGAGAAGTCTATGGCATCCAGTGGAAAACCAGAATCTGGGCAGGGAGAAGTCCTGCTGGGAGTGGAAATGCAACTGAGGAGTAAAACTCTTGACAATGCTAAGTCAGAGTGTGCAGTTAGAGATGCCATCCCTTTCACACAGGCTCTCTAAACAGCTGCCAAAACTCCCTTATGGGAGACAAAACCCCCAAGCAAATAAATTATATATGTTTTGGTTTGGAAATCACTAGAATGGGATGGAAGCCAGCAAGTTTCCTCCTGCATCCCCTTGTCCTTTTGCTGCTTTGGTGAGGCTGGAGACAAACTTTGGGAACTGCTCTCGGAGCGACCGGGCGGCAGTGCCCCGAGCTGAGCTTTAATTAACAGAAAGTGGCCGCCGTTCTGCTCAGCGCAGCAATCTCAGACTTCAATTGCTGATTGAGGCAAGAGCCATTTCTCACCAGGTAGAGGAAATAAGGCTTGCATCGAAACATAAAAGATTGTTTTAATTAAACCTGGTATTTCTAAGCCTGTTGCTGGCTGCAGCCAAACGGGGGAGGCAGCTGGAGTCGGTCAGAAAATTCCCAGAAAAAAGGCACTTTTTTTCTCACTTTGAGGGTTAGAAATGGAGCATGATAGAAAAATAAAAGGCTTTTGTTTTGTTCAGAGTTGTATTTGCCTCTTGGCCATGCAGGATGGAGGCATCACAGAATTGCTTTTGGGGTGTCACAAAGACGGAAAGGACTGCTTCTGCATCCAGCTCTGGGGGCTGCGTTTGCCCCCAGGACTGACTGCAGCCCAGGACAGCCTGATGAGATCAAACCCCAGGCCCAGCCATCACTGTCTCTTTTCTGTGCATTGTGGTCCTTCCCTCCCTTCCCCAGCTGACTTTTAGCTCCACAATGGCCTTTGCAGGAAGGTCAGTATCCAGATAAATTTCTGCCTCAGCATTGTAAAAATCTTGGGGTACTCTCCACTTGGATCTGAGGCTTTCTTCTTTTCCCAAATAGTTGTGTGTTGAGTCTGTGTCTCTCCCCACCAGCAGCTAGGTCTGTTTTGGGGTGGTTTAGTCCTGTAACACAAGAGCAAAACCGAGTGGACAGCAAGGTCCAAGATCACCAAACACCCTGAGGAGGCTGTAGAAAAGACTCCAGCTTTATCTCTCTGCTGCATTTTTTAAATCTGTCAAGATTTTAAAATCCTCAGCTGGAGCAGCAAATCCCTCCAGTTACTCCCCCTGTGCTCACCCAGCCCAGAAACAGCTTATGCTGGTCACAGAGCATCTTCCTCAGAGCTGCAGCAGCCTGCTGCCTGGGCAGAAGCAGCCATCCAGGCAAAAGCACATTTTTAAGTGCATCTCAGCTTTGGGGTTTTCCTGCTGAAGAAGCTAAAATTCAGAGCTCCCAAAAAACATGGCTGCCCCAGAAATCAAACTGGGTTTAGGCTTGGGCTTCACAAAAGGGTGAGGCAAGGGACCACCAGGCCCAGTGTGACAGCGCAAACGACCCTGATGGGACCCATGAGGTGGACCATGCTCTACTGTAGCCACAGGCCACCTCCCACCCATACACCCATGCAGGGTCAAGAAGAACATCTCCAGATGGGTTTGGAATCATAGAATATCCTCAGCTGGAAGGGACCCAATCATCGAAGCCCAACTCCTGGCCCTGCACAGGACAGTGCCAAGGATCCCACCATGTGCCTGAGAGTGTTACTCAAATGCTCCTTGAACTCTGTCAGAATTGTTGCCATGACCTCTTCCCTGGAGAGCCTGTTCCAGTGCTTGATCACCCTCTGGATTTGCTCAGACACTGCTCTGTGGCATGGACAGCTGCTTTTCTCCATCTGTTTTGCTGGGGTTTTTTGACACAACCAACTGGCTAATTCTCCAGGAGTCCCAAGCTGGTTGTGACAGCACGTGGTCTAGATGAAGTGACCAGGGCACTGGCCTGCAGCTGGGACAAGGGGCTCCCTGTGAGCCCTTTGGAGGTGCTCGGGGCCTCCAGCATCTCCCAGGTCACCTCTACAAGCCAAGGGAAAGGCTAAGCCACAGTGGTGGGAGCGTGGGATGTGAGCAGCACCATCAGACCGTAGCATCCAAAATGGAAACTTCCCAGCTTGCTCTGTGCAACTCCTTGGTATTAAATCCTCAATTTCTTGCCTAAAATAAACACAATTGAGCAAACACATAAAAATATGTCTGCATTCACAGACAGAAATATACTTACATGCCACATATCTGGAGTTTCAAACGTTTCATTTGCCCAGAATGCTGCTTCAGCAAAACCAAAACTATTTGCAGAACAAAGTCAGTCACAAAAAAGCAACTTTCCCAGCTCAGAAATTTCTGGGGGCAAAAGCAACAATGGCTATTAAAGTGAAACCGCCTGCCAGTGTATTTCCAAACCAGAGAGCTGCAGATGAATCCAAATGGTCCCATCTCAACACTGGAATAAATTTAGACAAACAAACAAGTAAATTGAGACTAGCATGAAACTACTGGAAGTTATCAAACCAATCTACATTTCTTTCCTTCCTTCCTGCTTGGAATTACCAGCTTCTCACTAACAGTAAGCATGTAAAAGGGCTCAAATTTTTGTCTCAATACAAGACAGGAAATAGTCCTGAAATCTCAAATATTTCCAGGGATCAGATTTTAAAAGTTTTATTTATTTACAGTGTTTCATGCTGCTTCTTAAATACCTCCTGCTGATGACTGAGCTAAAATAACTTCACCTGATTGAGCAGAGTAACCAAGATGTTTTGGTGGTGCATCAGGGATGTTTGTCAGTTGTCTGGGTCCCATCAGGGGGGCTGCAGCCAGCTGAATTAAACTGCTTATGCAAATGTTAATTAATTAGCAATTAGGTATGGCAGCTTGTCAAATTGCAAAGCCTGGCACTGAAAGATGTAAACTCTGGCCACGTCCTTTCAGTGTCAGCCCTTAAGCAAGGCATCATTAAAGCTTTTGTGACAGGGATGTGCTGCTAAGCCGTGGGCTTTGGAAACATCTAGTTCAGTTTCAAGGAGTGGAAAATGGATGGAAATGTGCTGGAGATGGTCTGCCCCAAACGGCTCTGTATCGGCGTAGAATGGAGGTGTGGGTTTGTGGGATCTTTTCTCTGCTCACAGGTCAGGTGTGTGGGTGGTTCTCCAGCCAGATGTCCCCTGGGATGGCTGGGGACACCAGGTGGGTGTCCCAGCTTGCAGAGGCAGAGCTCTGTCTCTCTGGAGTTCTTATTAGCCCGTGTCAGAGCCCGCCTCCCATCTGTGCCACTGCTGGGACTAGCTCAACCCATGCCATCAGAGGAATTTCGTTAAAGCCAGATTTCATTTTGTATCGTCCTGGCTGGAGCCTGTAGGTGTTCTCAGGGATGTGTGCAGCAGGACAGGCTGTTGGGCGGGTGAGGCAGGGCTCTGGTGGCACAGCACCTCTGGGCCACACGGTGTGTTCCCATCACAGCCCCTGCCCCATGGCACTGCTGTTCTGCAGCTCCCAGGGCTCCTCCGTGGCCGGCATCCCAGTGTGTGTCAGAGGTGCTGGGCAGAGGAGATGGGACAGGAGGACAGCCAGGGCCCACTGCCCCTGGGGATGCCACATCTGCTGGAAGCTCCCTACGAGGATTTTTCTCTCTAAGCTTGCAGCTCACATCCTGCTGCTGCTGTTAGCCAGACTGGCCACGATCAAATCATTTATTTCCCACACAGCCTGAAAAAATACATTTCCGACCAATTTATTCTGGACACCTTTACACATATCCTAAAGGATTTTTCAGCAGAATTCTGGTGCATTGAAGCCCACTGACCACTGCCTTGGTTCCTCCTGTGGAACCCTATATTCCCCAGTAGGACAACATGATGGAAAAATACTGACCTACATTTCCCCATGGAAAGTTTGAAGTGCCACGCAGGAGTGGGACCATAGCTTTGAGCCAAATGACGTGAATGTGTGTCCACCTACATCTGGATTTGAAGTCATCATCAACACATTGGGTCTGGGAGCAATGGTGGGAGCCAGACAGGGTACTTTAGAGACTCCCCAAAGGGAGGTTATTGTGCTACCGTGATTTTAATATCATTAGGCAGGAGATAACCTATATCCACAGATAAAAACAGGAACCCAACATGAAAAATGCAGCCATTATCCTACCAGACACAGATTCTCTGAGAAGCTCTGAGTGGAGGTGAATGCACCCAGGACTGAAATTTCAGTTTGGTCCAACATCCTCCTGGGGCCAGATCTATGTAGAGAGAAAGAAAAAGATTTGTTTCTTTCTTTCAGAAGAGATGTACAGCTCTTTGCATATCACCAGGTGCCTTGGGAAGCATGCTGACCAGGTCTACTCATTCTGTCTCTTTTTGTTAGAGCTTTAATCATGTTAATGACAGTCCTAACATTTCAAAATGGTTTTGGATCAGTAGCTGAACTCTGAGCATTTTACTGCAAAGAAGAGGATGCCAGGTTATACTCCACTCTCAGATGTCCTGGCACGCTCTCTCCTCTGCACCAGCATGTTGGGAACATCTCCTGCAGAGATGGAGAGGTGGTACCAGCTGGAAATTGTCTTCTCAGCCCCCTCCTTCCTGTTACAGCTCTGAGCATCAAACAGAACCTTGCAGAAGCCTTATTTGGAGGTCCATGCCTTGAGGAATACTTGCAAAAATAAGGACATCTTAATCCAGAGCAGAAGGAGGCAGAGGGGAAAGGAGAAAGGAGTCCAGCTACATAAAAAGTATTTGCAAAGAGGACTGGAATAAGCAGAGATTGCCTCCACTGGGCACAGACAAAACAACTGCAGGCGCTCAGCAGGGAAGGTTTAGCTAAGGCATTAGGGGATGTTTTGCAATGATATGGGCAGTGCAGCACTGGGATCAGGTGCCAGGAGGAGGCAGGAGTTCTCCTCAGCCCCGCGCCCAGCTGGACAGTGCTGGACTCAGCTCAGGGCAGGAGCAGGGGGTTGCTGGCTGCCCATGATCACTCCCAGCACGACGACCTCCACGAAGCACAGAGGAGACAGCACTGAGAGCCCTGCCTTGCTACCCACGCCACAGAGCAGGCAGGGAACAGTTGATGTTGTGTCTGCAGTGGCATCCTACAGGTCCTGTTAATCACACTGAAATAATCAAGCCCGGAGGAGGAAAGTCAAATGCATTAACTGCTAATTACAGGCGCTGCTAACCCCGCAGGCACTCTGTGCCCCCATCACCAGGCTCGGCCCAAAGGCAGGGAGTCTGGCACTGTGAAAGGGATGTGACAGCCCTGAGCATGACATGCTGGCCTTGCCACCCCAATTGCTAACACCTCTCTCTTTCCTCACTCGAGGGAACTCGCAGCCTCCTGGGCACATGCACAATGCGATAATTAAAGGATGTGTTAATATTCCTGAAATAACCTCTCTTTTGGCTCCCTCCATGACCTTGGACAACTTTTTTCTCCCTTGCACAGAGAACAGTGCTTGGCCAGGGCCTGGCATGGGGGAGGCTGAGAGCCAGAGCTGCAGAGCTCTGATCCAACGTGGCATTGTGTGTCCATGTGGTGAAAATGCATGAAAATCTTGAATCCTGCTGGCATTTCTCTTCTGCCTGCCCATTTCAGCTCTGCTTGTCTCCTCTCAGCACTCAGCAATGCAGCAGATGTGGACAATCTTGAAATGACAGGACAGTCTTTAGCACAACTGGAAGCACTAACAAGAGGAGACAAAATGCTGAAAATCAGACCTCTGAGCTGCCCCAAACACCTCCTGAAATGCAGGGAGCCCTCCCTAAGAAGCAGCAAATCTTTATCATTTTTTCTGCATGGTCTGAGCCCTGCACCAGCACCAGAGCAGGTGTCCATTTAAAACCTAACCTTTCTCTCAGCAGAAAAAGGGCTAGCCTGGCACACAAAACTGAGGGCACAAAACCATGAACAGCAAATTGTGTTTCAAAGCAGCAACTGTGCCCAGGTGTCTCACTGCTGCAGCCAGACACCCACCTCCTGGGCAGCCTCACACAGACCCTGTGTCAACCAGCATGCCTTAAACTACCTATTTAACTGCCCAATATTCATCTCTTTATGAATCAGTAATCACTATGGTCTTATTTGTGTTTGCACTGAATAGACGCCCAGGCAGCATCAGGCTCATTCTGCTACACTACTTGCCAGGTCTTTCACTGAGCTGTGGATGCAGATCTCCTTTTCCAAGCGAATTTTATTCCTTGTGTCAAGTTGGCTTTACCGACAAGGCTTTAAACGTGGAACAAATTAACTCATTAGACTCAAATAATCCAGGGACCAAAACAGGCCATGTTTCATGGATTGTTCTCCAGCCCATACTGTCCTGGCAGCAGCTGCAATTGACAGGGTGGGATATTTTCTCAGTGGCTGCCCTGGGGATCTCTCCACACGTGCACCAACTTTAACGCTCACAAAAAGCATCAGCAAGTCTAGAGTAAAAGTTGGACCCACATTTCTCTAGCAAAATCTTTCTGATTGAAAAACTAAACATTTTCACCAGAAAGAGAACAACTGGACAAAAAACACAGCAGTTCAGGCCAGGCAAAATGGGGCTGCCTGCAGTGTGGTGATGGGTTATTAAAAAGAATTTCTGAGCCTCCCCTGCCACGGTTTGTATGTGTAATGTAGGGTCAGGTCCATTACCTAGGGGATGCATTTTATCCCCTCCTGCAGGTCACATATCCCAGTGCTCTAGGGAAGCCCGGTGCCCGAGGCCATTTCCCAAGACCTTTCTAAGTTTCTTTTCAATGAAACACCATGGGTATCCACATAATTTCTCATTTTTTACATTCAGCTCCAAAGCAAGCTGGTTGTTTGCAGTCTGGTTAATGCAGGAACTCAGCCCATGGGCAGCCAGCTCCCAGCCTGACCCCCAGCCAGGGCTTCATACCAATTGCTCTGCACATGCTTTTATGGCTCTTTCAGCTGCACTCAGCTTTGATTGTGCCTGATCAAAATGCACAGGGCCAGCTTTGATAATCACTGGTGATCAGGAGCTTTTAGGAGGCAAATGACGGGGCCAGTGCTCGCTTGATGGATCAGGTCATTCAGAGCAACTGTTTCCCTCCTTGACTTGCCTTTTGAAGGGAATTTGTGTTGTCATTTTTTCTCTTGCCCCTCTGGGAAGCTGCGTGAAGGTATTTTGGGGGTCTCTGGCTATTGCACCTTCTTAAAAACATAAAGGTTTTGTTGGGTGTAAGGGAGGAGGCCAGCACAGTCTTGCTGTGTCCTGGCTGGCATGCACAGCATAAATCAGCTGCTGGTCATGCTGGTGTTCAAATAGTCCTCCTGGCTGCAAGTGGAGCATCTTTATCATCACAAACCCCCTGGTGAGGACAGAGGTATAGGCATGGTGCAGAGGGATTAGAGGCAGATTCCCAACTTGTGTTCCTGAGCTCTGCCTGCTTAGCTGGATGGGCTGGAGGAGTGAAGGGCTCCTCTGTAGTGGCCGAGCTGTGAGCATCACCAGGGATTTGGGAGTGAGGGGCTCCCTGTGAGGCAGTGAGGCAGCCCCCAGCCTGCTTGGTGAAACCTTGGTGGGGCTTTGTGCCTTCCTTCCTCTGTAAAGAGCTGTGATTTTCCAGATGAGACTTCAGCCCCTCCAGGACAGAGCAGTGACTGTAATTACCACCCACCCATGGGAAGACTAAACTTTGGTGGCTAAAATTTCGTGGCTGCAAATACCCCCTTGCCCTGGAGGAACTGAGTTGCAGACAGAAATTAGAGAGTTTGTTACAAACTCCAGAATGTGTTTCCAGGCCACCTGGTGCTTCCTTTCCCTATCGTTCCTGGGACCTCAAACCAACCATCAGTGGCCTCTCCAGACAGAGACAGAGACCTGCTGCAGTAGATGAACTTCAGAAAGGGCCTCCAGACCCTGCTGGGCTGCAAACCCCAGGGAAAAGCCAGGCAAGGAACAGTGAAGCTGTATTTAGAGGAACCCATCAGAGATGGTATGACAGCCCTGTCTGTATGTAGAGGTTTGGCAGCTCTGGACTAGAGCCAAGCTGAACTGCTTTACACAGCCACAGGAGGTATTTCTGCCAAGGCAGGGGCTGAATGCATCCTCAGAGAGGTTCATCCTTAGATGTCTCACTGGTGTCTGGGGATGGGTGTGCACACCAGGTTAATTGTAGGTGCTAAGCATCTGCCTCCCTGAGGACACCTAGTTCAGCCCTCCTTGCTCCTCTGAGACACTGTCTGTTTAGGAATTAATTACAAATGTGAGTTGGAAAAAAATTATAATTTTGTTTAATAAAAAAAAAGGGGAGGGGGGGAGAAATAGAAAATTTGCCAGAGCCATATATTAAAAACAAATTATATTCAGCAGGCAGGTGAGTCAAGGCCCGCCAGGCAATTGGGAAGGCAGCGTGCAGGCAGTAATTGAAAAAAGTGAGACACAAGAGAACTGCTGAAGCACTGCCATAATAACTCCCAACCCACACACACACAGTCACAAAGCTAGCAACAGGCATGGCAGCGGTGGGGGTTCCCCTGTGCTGTGTCCTGGGGACCCCCGACACCCCCCGGCACTGGGGTGGGGTCTGTGTGCCTGGGAGCAGGGCAGGGATCTCAGCGGTGACTCCTCACGGTGATTCCTCATGGTGCTCCTCTCTGGGGCCTGATGAACCTCAGATCACCCCCAGGCGTTTATTGAATCTGAGTGAGAGCCAGGGCTCCCTTTACAGCTCAAATTATGGGTTATTGCAGAGTGTAAGCACTAAATACCTGCTGCAGGAGGGATGCTGCTGTCCCCTGTCAATCTGCTTCTCTTTCCAGCTCCTGCCTTGAGGAAAGCCTTGGCATGCCATCCTTCTCTGCTTCTCTTGACATCCCTGTGGGTTCATCCTTTGACCCCTGGAAAGCCATGGATCTGTCCCTAGATGCCTGAGAGCAGTCCTGGCCAAGGCTCTCCCTGAGGCTGCCAGGCCTGGCTAGCAGCTGAACTGGATGTGTGTTAGCAGGCAGCCCTTTTCCTGGGCCTTTTCCTTCCCCAGGGCCCGGTATTTCCTGTCTGTGTGAACTCATGAAGTGTGACGAGGACATTCTTCATGACCCAGGGCCCCTCTCTTCAAGGGGAGCAGACCACCTGCCTGCTGCAGGGAGGGCCCCTCTTGCTGTGGCACTGAGCCCATGCTGACTCCTAGGCCCAGCTGTTCCTGGGGCTGGACTGGGGATACGGGGCAGCCTTTTGGTCTCCTCCTTGTCACCTCCTGATCTCCAGGCAGGCTTGAGAAACAAGGAAGTGGTGGCAATGGAATAGAGACTGGGAGTGTTCTCCATCTTCCTACTTTGATAGGATCATGTCCACACACGGAGAATCAGCACACAGTCAGGCCCTGAGTTTGCACCAGCGAGTATCTGCAGAGCATCTGCATCACAAGGAGTGTGGCAGCTCCTCCACTTAAAGGCTAGGCTGGCCCAATTCCCATCCTAGCCCCTCTCACCAGGACTCTTGCCCTCAGCAGATGTTACATATAGCATCTGCTGCAGCTGGTAATCCCTTCCCTAACCCCATTCCCTCCTCTTCTTCCCATTGCTCCCTCTCTCACTGTTCCTTTGTAATCATGTCATGGCTTGGGCTCTGTTGCTTCGGCTGCTTCACATCCAATGGGTCAACCAGGACCAGGACTCATTTATGAGAGATGCTGTATATGCAGAGATCATTCCTGCCCTGGCAGCCTAAGAATAACTCATCAAGCCACAGTTTTTCGGGGGATGGCAGGGAATAGAGACACGGAGAGAGGTGGTAACTTGCCCCACGTTACACAGAGGACTCTCCCTGAGGAACAGTCCCAGCCTGGGTGCAACCACAGCCCCACATGAGGCACGTGGAGTGCTAAAAACAAGACGAACTAAGCGCAGCTGGCATAAAATCCATGCAGTACATTGAACTGTAATGATTCTGACAATAAAGCAACCCAATAAATATTATGAAATGAAAACAGCCCTCCGGGAGCGTTTGCTATCGATTGCTGAGAGCTGGCATTTGTGCAGCAGATTACGTGCGAGGCAGGTTTGCTCTGCCTTTTCTTCTTTCCTTTTTAAATGCAGAATGAAAAGTGCTCTCTGGAGAGCGTGCTGGAAGGAGGGCCCCTCCCTCCTGTGCTTGGGCACTGTCAGAAAGGGAGAAAAAGGTGAGTGAGACAGGAGAGGCTGTGAAGCCCGTGGGATGGGAGTGTGGGAGTGCAATTCCTGTCCTTGCAAGCAGTGACAGTTCTGCTGGTGTTCCCCCATTCCAGCCTGCAGAGTTAGGGTTCCTTTTCCCACCCTGAGACTTTCATACCCCAGTGGCAGATGCGTGATGTGGGTCTCCCACCCCAGCACGGGGTGAGGGGAGTTGGATGGTGTGTGGGGCTGAGCAGTGGGGTCTGGAGTGGGTTTGTCTGTGCTGGGAGGGACCTGTCATGGTGGGAGGAGGATGTTTGTGCTCAGCACCTTGCAAAGACACAGCTCTGCCCTTCCAGACTCCCTATTCCTCATTTGATCAGGGGTGACTGTAAATGCTCCCTCGCTGGCCTGGCACGCAGACCAGTGCTCAGGTGGGTCCCATGGGGTTGGTGCTGTGGAGATGGTGGTGCTGGTGTATTTAGGATCACTACTTGGCACCTCACTCAGTTTCTCTGGTCTTGGCCTGCCATGGGCTAGTCACAGCGTGACTTTATCAACACCACCTGGATTTTCCTTTCCCACATCCTCTGTCCTCTCAGTGCCCCATGGGATGCTCAGCTGAGCCAGCCTTCATCCATCTTCAATCCATCTCCCTGGATGGATTATCTGATGCTGTGTGGCCACCATGGCGCACAGGGAGGTCCCTGCTGGTGTTGACCATGCACCTAGGCAACCTGGGCATCTAAGCCAGGATATGACACCCCTCACACACAACCTGGACATGCACTCCCCTTGGTTTCCTCAGCCCCTGCCTGCTCCCTCTTAAATCCTCTTCACTGGGCTAATTACTCCTATTCCGAGTGATGGCGTTTTTAGTGCTGCTAATTACAGGAACACCAGGCTGTGAGATAAGTGTGATGGGCTGGAAATCTGTGGTTTGCAACAAGGTTGGTCAAACTCACAGGATGGGAGAGGGAGTAAGGGAATTCCTCATAAATTCAAGGCATGAATCAGGTGGGCAAGGTGTCTCTTCTGGTGTGAGCAGTAGGATCCATTGGATGAGTCTGGGCGGAGCCAGGTTCCAAAGTGAATAAGAAATACTTCCAGCAATAGGTAGTGGATGTTCAGCATCCCAGTCACGGATGCTAAGCGCTTGCCTGGATGGCAGGGAAGACTGGGAAATTTTAGAGAAAAGAGAAGTTCGTAGTTACACGGGGAATCTGTCTTGCTCAGGAAGTCCCTGAGCTATGCAGCTACTGCAAACACTCAAACACTGGCGAAGGAGGGCCCTTGTCAGCAAGCCTTGGTGCTGAGCTGGGCTCCTTCAGCACACAAACCCTCCTCAGCCTGTGCCTCTCCCTCTCTGCCTTCTGCTACCACCATTTCATCAAAATCCTCTCTCCTGAAGACTCAAGGCCGGGCGCCAAACACTGAGAACCATTGCTCAGGCACTGCTGGCATGTTTGCCACAAATAGCTCTGTATCAAAAGAAATACATTTTAAAGCTGCTGCAACATAGCAAGAGATGTCTTAGAGAGTGTGTTATCTCATCAAGTGCACGCAGACTGAGCTCAGCTCTTTCCCCAGCCTCATTTTTCTGAGCAGCAGCTGATTGCGATTTTACCCAGTGACACCTAGGGGTTCTTTTTTTCTTTTTTATTAAGTTGTTTGATTTGTTGGTGGGGTTTTCTTTTGTTGTTGTTGCTTTTGTTGTTGTTGTTTTTCCTTCTAGAGAGGTCTTCTCTGAACAGCTTAGACAGGAACAAGAAAAAGAAAAAAAAAGAAAACAATTATTCCTCATTGGGCAGAGAGGATAAATAGCTCCACCTATTGTGGTCATTCCATAGACTGGTGTTATGACCACTTGATGGGTGCATGGCAAGAATGGGACCAACTCTGCTCTCAAATATTTACCAGTATAAATTTGAAGCATCTTTGCTGGAGTCAACAGTTATTACGCTGGATTTTTATCAGTGTGAGTGATAGCAATTGAAGGTTTTTTCAAGGCATTTATAAATAAAAACGTTCCTGCTGGCTAAAGAGATACACTTCTTTGCTAACTGGGAGTAATCATATGCATTTTGATATCAGCATCTGCTAAATAAGTCCAGGGCTGTGTATTAATGAGGGTGCTGCAAGAACTTTGTAGTACAGGCTCAGAATTCAAAGCAACGGGAATGGATTGGAGAGAGTGTCTGGAATCAACCGGATGAAATTTAGTACAGAGAGCACAGGGTACCACATTTGGGAGGGATAAATGAATGCATGAATGCATAGACAGGAGAGCCTGGAGAGGCAGCAGGATGGCAGGCAAGGATCAGGGGGTTCAGATGGATGACTAACTTAGCATGAGTCAATAGTGTGATGGTTTAGCAAAAAGGGCAGCTCACCTCCTGGGATGCATTAATGCTGGATGCTGGATGTAAGCCATTGAAATCTGCAATTCTGCTTTGCCTGAGCTGTGTCCAGGTCTGGACACTGCAGCTGAGGGCACCTACAGATGAACTGGAGAAGAACAGCAGTGTGTTTGAACGGAGAGATATTAAAGTGGGCCAGAAAACAATGTTTCCTCCATGTGAAAACATCTGTTTTTTCAGGGGGAGGAAAGGAAGGGCATTCGTGCAGCCCATTTCTGAAAACAAACCTCAGATTCCTCTGAGTTAGACCCCATGGGACAATGGTGCTCACTGTTTGTGATTTCTGTCCCTCAGACACTTCTCCTGGGTAATTTGGCCCTGCCCCAATGGGATCCCATCCTTTGACATACCATTTTTTTGGTATGCATTATGGTGCAGAGCAAACCATTCTCACTTACTATTTTGCAGGTTATCTCCATTCCCACTCACAGTCCCCGGGCTTGATGAGAAATGGGCCCCTTGACTGACTTCTGGATAGGGAGTCTGGCTTCAGGCATTCATGCTCCAGGCTTTCCCTTTGCATTTTTCCCTTTGAAAGCTAAAAAGGGGCGACTGGGCCAAAAACATGTCTCATCATTGTGACATGCTCTGTAAGTCTGAGCCACATTTGGGAAAACAGTAGCCCGGAGAGCAGACACCCCCTCTCACCTAGTGCTCTTGATAGCTGTGCTCAGGGTACCAAGGACAAACAGCAATAAACCAGAAAACAGCTATTTATACTGTAAGTGGGACTGCTTTGGGGCAGACCCCTTCCGACTGGGAAATAACTGGCTTCTTGGTTGCAAGACAGCCTGTGAAGTCGCTGGAGGCTGCAGAAACAGTTCATTATCCGGTGCTCGAGGAAGGCAGGAGGCAGACTCCTCCACGGCGGCTCCCTCCTCGTTGCAATGCGCTGTGCATAGCGGCTTCTGGGTGACATTAGCGCTCAGGCGGGCGTGCGGACACCGGGGGAATGCAGGAATGCCGAGCGCATTCCACAGCCGCGGCACAGCCTGTGGGTTCAGCTCTTCTTTCAGCGATATTAGGACAAACCCGCAGGAGGTCTCTTGAAATCAGAGGGGTAGATTAACTTGATAATAAAAGCAATCAGGATCCGCCCTGCCCAGGATATTCAAATGGCACCGCTGACTGCATCAGTGTCGGGGATGTGCCTGGGACTGGCGCGGGCGGTGTTTTCCACGGGGTTTGTAGCAGCGCCTGTGGATCTGGCACTGCAAAAGGAAGGAGGATGAGCAGGATGCCCTGTGCCTTTCCCCACCCTGACCCCACGGTGCCACTGTGTGGGATGGGCAAGGGAACAGGGGAACAGGGCATTGTGACACTGAATGGCACGTTGAGAAAAGAAGAGCCTAGGGGGTGATTTGTCTCTACTAGCATGGCTGAAATGGGTCGAATGAACTCTCTCTCCCAAAGAACTTAATTTCTCCTTCCCTTTATCTTGCCAATCTCCCCACTCCTGCCTGGAGGGTACCCATGCATGCTGCTCTGCTCCAGGGTCCCAGCACCCCAGGAACAGACCCGTGCCCCACATTGTCCTTGGCAAAGATGGATCCTTCTTATCTCTCCTCCTTCTCCTTGCCCATGTCCTTGTGCAGCTAACACAGTCCTCCTGGGCATACCTCTGGATGGCAGACAAACCTGGCCTCATCCAGATCCATGTGTCACCCATGGCAGCTGCAAGGTCTCTCTCAGAGAATTCGAGGTGCTACACCAGCAGGTAAGTCCACTCCTTGGTGCCCTCTCTTAGCACTGTGTAGAATCCAGGGTACTGTCCCGCTGTCAGCCTCTGTGACACCATTGTGCTCTCCACCAGCTCAGTGACAGCCCTGTGGTCTCCAGCTGTGCAGGATCCCAGGCTGGGGTTGCCTCTCCCAAGGTGTTTGGGCTTAGCTGGCTTCTACCAGGATAATCACCTGACTGGGCTGGGGAGAGGAGCCTGAGACGAGGGTGCAGAACCCTGACTGATCAATAGTCCCCTATCCCACCCCATCAGACACAGATGAGAGGGTTCTCAGGGCCAGGGCTCTCCCTCTGGGATGCAATGGGAGCTGATCCAAATCGGCTCTTACACAAGCCGGAGTGCTCAGATGTCCACTGCTGAACAGGGCTCGTGAGCTGCGTCTGAAGTACGGCGTTCAGATGAGATGTGTCCTCTTCAGAGGGCTGCACTTCCCTGTTGGCTTCGCCTTTTGATTCCTCCTGGCCTTTTTTCTGTCTCTCTTCTTTTATTTTTTTTTTTAATGTGGTTTTAGAAATGAGGCCAGTGCTAGAATATAAAGTGCCACTTAATTTTAAGGAATAGCAGACGGCATTTGGACAGTGATGCCTCTGGTTTACCCCATCCTGTCTGCCAGGGAGGGCTATAAGGGGTAAATTCTGCCCCATGTTTTGCTGTAGGGCTACAAAGGAACAACTGCTTCACACCCCACACCCCCTGAAGCATGCATAGACACCTGACAAAAGCCTTTCACACCATGTCCCACACCAACTGTGCATTGCAAAAGCTGTCACCCACATTCCCTGTCATACAGACTGACTGCCTAAATGCACTGCCAGCACATCTCTTTGCACCCAAACACACATCTCCAGCCTACAGAGCCTGCTGCTTGAATGTTTTGCTCTCCTTATCGCACACAGACACACATCACCTCTCTTGTGCATTTCTTCGAACGTGCAGAGGGAGCACATGGAGCCACAATCTCCCATACAGCATCACCTCAGCACAGTGATCCTCCCCAGTGCTGCTGTGCACCCATCAACCTCCCAGCTGAGCACAGCCCGTGCAGCCAGTGTCATCCCACGTCCCACCCACACCCCCCTGACCCACAGACTGTCATTTGCTCTCCAGCACCCTTGGCCAGCACATGGCTGCTGTGAGAGATCCCTGCTTGGCCCCTTATTAGCAAAAAAACCAAAACTACTTAGGAGCAGCAGTGGGCACAGGTCCCTCCTGGGCAAACAGGAGGGCTGAGCAAGCCCTGGGTGTTGCATGCAGTTGGGTCTCATGGGCCCAGAGGTGTCACTTTCACAGTTGAAATAAGAATTGCCACAGACTTGTGTGACATTTTGAGTCATAGGCTGCATGCACAAGGGTGTCAAAGGTCTGGCTGGGAGCAAAGTGCAAGGCAGAGATAAGCCCCCTGTTTATTACCAGTGGAGAGATACCAGATCTTGCTCTCCTCTGAAAAATAGACCTGGTGATTGCACACAGCTCGGGCTGCTTGGGGAGGGCAGGGTCCAAGGGGCAAGCTCTGACCCTGGGGATCAACGGCTAGCTTGGTATCTCTGGGATAGGATTTCCTCCAAAAGACACACAAATTTCATTTCCCCATCCCCTCTGTTCCAACAGGCTGTCTGGAGATGCAACAGGTCGCTGCTGCCAGGTGCCAGCTCCTGCAGCCCCCGAGGGTGGCTGATGTGTCTCTCCTGCCCCTTTCAGTGCCCTGCAGGTCCCCATCCCTTGTGCTCCCAGCAATGGGCATCAAAGCGGGGACAGCCGAGAGTGAGACACTGTGCTCAGGGAAGGGAGCCCAGCAACCAGGTGAAGCATAAACGAGGCTCTTGAGTGATCTGATTATTGCTGTTTCCTTTTGTCCCATTTTTCTGGCAGCAAAGGGACCCCTGACCTCAGCGCTGTGCTCTGTATCAGCCGCCGCCTTTGATTTCCTGTACCAGGGATGCAGTCGGTTCCACACCCAGGTTTGCTGGCAGACGGATTTCTGGGAGTATGTGTGCCTGAGGTTTGATCTCCTTTGCTTTGTGCCTCTGCAGAAAGAAAAACTGAGCCGTGCTGTGAGAAATTCCTCAGAGGGAAGGAGGGGAAGCATTACCGGGCAGGGCAAGTCACACGGCTCAGGAACCTGCAGCCTCCTGAACTGGCTGCCTCCTGTCACCATACTGTGCCCAGGGGCTCAATGCAAAGGCAGGGACCTCTTGGCTGTCTGATAGACAGGTCTAAAGGCATGGAACTTAGCGTGAGACTGGACACTGAGTGTAGGACAAGGCATTGAAACTGGAGCTCCTGTCCAAACCTGGGGATACTCCGCTTGCCCCCGGGGTGACTGAGCAGAATGTGTAAGGTAGGGTGTAACCTGCCTGCTAAGGGCAGAGGCCCGGGCATGATGTGAGGCCAATATCATCTCTTTGGGGGCAGAGAGGATGCAGGATCTGCTGTGGATGCCATGTAGAAGACCCAAGTTTCAGGACACGGTGTCAGCAGCCCCCAGCTGGGACAGGGATGGGAAAACATGTCAAGCTGAGGCAGGAGGCAATGCAGCACTGAGTCCCCCAGCCTGGCAGTGACAGGCTCCCCCTCTTCCTGAGGGATCTTGGCACTCTATTTCAGCTACTCAGCCCCCAGCTCTTCTTTAGCTCAGATGTCTGGTGCCTGGTACAGCTGCAGACAGTTCCCTAAGCACATCCTGGCATCCATGGTGTGCTGTGTGCTGCTTGCTTGCAGGCACAAAGTGCTGTTTTCCATGGTTTCCTGTGACTGCAAGACAGGTGTTCTCCAGCCACTGGGAGAGATTTGCTTATCTCTGTTTCTAGATGGGCGAGACAGCTCAGTTTGGGCATTGTTTCTCCCACAGTCACCAGAGAAATTGGAGTCAGGATGGCTGTGCTCCCAGGTGGGACATGGCAGCACTGCTGAGGGAGGGGGCTGGGCTTGGGGAACTGGAAAAAGTTGTCTCCAAAGTCCATCAGCACCAGAAGGGAAGCTGCTGAGACACGACATGAGTGCCCTTCAGCCTGAATACATGCAGTAGAAGTTTGGCTGGCCTGATCTTTGATCCCAGGGTCCACCTCCTGCCAGAAGGAAAAAGTTCCTTGGCACAACATTTCACATGGCTGCAGCCACTGCTGGGATGATGCAGAGCAATTGGAGGGGGGCAGCTGCAACAGCCTTGGCAGGGGTTAGGCGGGTGGAGACAGGCAGGAGGGAGAGAGGGAGGAGGTAAGGGGAGGAAATCAGGCACACTGGAGAGGGGAGAGAATGTCAGGGGAGCGCCGATACATGGAAAAGGCAATTAAGACACAAAAAAGAGGGAAGCGAGACCTAAAAGGTAACTGACTAGAAAATTAAAATTATTCAGCTACAAAAAATAGATCTAATGGGCTTCAATGTGACGCAGTCTCCAGCAGATTGCACAAACAACACGTGAGGGGGAGTTTCCTTAAAGGGGCCAGGGACCAAGAGGAGCCTCAGGTCCTCTGGGGTCTCTAGAAACCACTTGCCTTCCTGCTCACAGGAGCAATCCCCTTCCAGGCTCCTTCCAGGCTCCTGTCTATGTCTTGGTTTCCTGCTGCAGACTTCAGGTCCCTGGCTACCAAACTAACCTCCCCAGAGTAGATCAGGCCCATTTGTGCCCATGTCACAGCCGATGGCTTCAGCACAGGGTGGCAGGGTTGTACAGGTGCAGGAGGCCACATGGGTCCTTTGTCTGCAGGGCAAAATGCCTCCCCTGTGGCTTGTGGGTTTGGTTCCTCCACCCTCAGTGCAACCTGGATATTTTTTTGGATGGTTCCTCCAGTTTGCTGAGATTGTTTTAAATTATAAAATCCTGCCCTCCCCAGTGCTTGAAATCCCTCCAAGCTTGCTGGTGCCTGTGGATGGAAGATGTACTCTCTGCTTGGCATGACCTGAGCCATCAGCTAAAGCATCAGCTGAACTGGGACAGCCCATGCCCACCCCATTCACCAGGCTCAGCAGGAGACTGATGGAAAAGATCACTGAGTGTCCCTGCTGAAAGTGAGAGGTGATGGGGGCCAGCGCTGTGGATAGCAGAGGGGCAGGGATTGTGAGCTCTGGCACAGTACTGGTGCTGCCAAAAGCTGGGTCTCAGCTTTGCTGGGGCTGGGCCAGGCTGTGCTGGAAGGGTAAAAGAGGGGGAATGCAAAGATGCACAACTGGAGGTGCTGGTTCAGCCTTTTGATGAGGAGCTCCACTCTGAAGAGGGTCCAGGAGGATTCTCCATGGAGGGTACAGCCCAGCTTCATGATAAAGGAAGCCTAAACCATGTCCACAGAATTGTAAAGGGACAACAGACAGTCCCAGAGGGTAGGAGAGCAAACGGCCTGGCCATTGCCCTCCATCCCACCGGACATCTCTGCTAAAAATGGGATGTGGGAAGATGGTTTGAGTTCACCAGCAGGCACCACCAGCATCAAATGCCCCAGAGCCTTTGACAACAGCCACTGTAAGGGTGCATATGGGAACAGCTTCTTCTGTTAGGGCAAACACCACAGGGTGCTATGTGGTGGCTGCGAGGGGACACCTTATTCCCCCCAACTCCCCGGCATTTCTTGTCTAACACCTTGTTCTGTCTCTCTTTTCATCCAGTCTGGGCTCCCAGCTGCTTGTCTCCTGAAAACACGCTGAGAAAACATTGCATATTATACAATGAGAAACAGTAAACACAGGGCTCTTGCTAGTTTTCCACTTGTTTTTATTCTGTGAGCATCAGCTAAAGCCACAGGGATAGGGTATTTAATTAGAGTATTGTCTTTCACCTGCCTTTAGTCTCTGCAGGCTCTTTTCAGGGGGATCCCATTCCAATGTGGTTCAGAAATTATTTTACTGGGGAAGTGACAGGGGCACATCCCTACAGTGTCTTGACTTTGTCTGGCACAGCTTGTGCCTTGGAGTTCTCATTCAGCAGGGTGTGGGATGCTGGGAGGAGCACAGGGAAGTCCCAAACCCATTCCAGGGCTGTTTCTGGGCAGGAATTAGATCCTGGGATAGATCCATCAGATCCCAGTGGATTGTCTCTCTGAGACAATACTGCCATAGAACTCCATTCCTCTTTAATATCATGTCCCTGTAAAAAAGTGCCTATGATTTGCACTCAGTGCACTGCAGCATATTCCCCTGGAGGGTTCCCAGGCTCTTTATGCACTCTGATTAGCAATGATCTCCTTTACCATCACAGTAATTTATTTATTCATCACCAAGGGGCAGGCATGCTGCCTGGCAGACAACAATACCCCACGTCCTTTCAGTGGTACTGGTGGAAGCACAGTGGAAGCTGAAATCTTTGCTTTGAAACCAAACTCATGGCCCAGAGTTTGGGCAAGGAGACCAGCTGGTGCTGAGGCTGCAGTCAAGGCTCTCACCCTGGGGCTGGACCATGCAGGACAGAGCAGAGTAACTCCTAAACACCTTTGCAAACTGCTTGTCTGCCCCTGCTTTGCATCAGCTTGGGTCAATTAACTATTGTTCAATGACCAGGGTGAAGGGATAGAATGTACCCTCAGCAAGTTTGTGATGATTTGGAACTGTGGGGAGTGGCTGATACATCTGAAGGCTGTGCTGCCATTCAGCCAGATCTTGATAGGCTGGAGAATTGGGCAGAGAGAAACCAAATGGGGTTCAGCAAGGGCAAGTGTAGGGTCGGAGGAATAACCCCGAGCACCAGCACAGGCTGGGGCTGACCTACCACTGCAGCTCTGTGGAGAAGGACCTGGAAGCCTTGGTGAGGGACAAGTTGAGCATGAGCTGGCAGTGTGTCCTTGTGGCCAGGAGGGCCAGTGGTGTCCTGGGGTGCATTGGGGAGAGCGTGGCCAGCAGGTGGAGGGAGATGATCCTTCCACCTCTCCGCCCTGGTGAGGCACATCTGAAACAGTGTCCAGTTCTCCGCTCCTCAGCACAAGAAAGATAGGGAGTTACTGGAGAGGGTCCAGCAGAGGCCACAGAGATGATTTGGGGTCTGGAGCATCTCTCTTATGAGAACAGACTGCAGGAGCTGGATCTGTTCAGTCTGGAGAGAAGACTGAGAGGGGATCTCATTAGTGCATAAAAATGTCTCAAAGGCAGGTACCAAGTGGATGGTGCCAGACCAGGGGTGCCCAGTGCCAGGATGAGAGCAATGGCCATAAGCTAAAACACAGGAAGCTCTGCCTCAAGATGAGAAAAAAAAGTTCTTTCCATTGAGAGTGTCAGAGCACTGGAACAGCTGCCTATGGAGGTTGTGGAGTCTCCCCTCTGGAGACCAAAACCCCACCAGGAAGTGTTCCTGTGTCACCTGCCCCAGCTGACCCTGCCTTGGCAGAGGGGTTGGACTGGATGATTCCAGAGGTCCCTTCCAACCCCAACAATTCTGTGATTCTGTGAATTATGGTAAGGCCCACCAGGGATATCCTTGGACTCTTTCCTGGAGCCTGAAGGCTGATGGGACCAGGGCTTTGAGACCCAGCTTCTCTCCCAGGTGTGCAGCCAGTCATGCTCAGGCATATCCTGACTTTTGGATGGATGAATTGTGGCCTAAAAATGATTTTAGATTAATCCCAGCAGAAGCTTGTGCAAGGCATCATTTATGAACTCACATCCTACAACACTCATTCCCTTACCATGTACAAAAACAAGCAGCCGTGCCTGGGAGGAGTGGTGGGCACACATCCCAAGGATGGCAAGTCCTGATGTGGGGGCAAGCCCTGCCAAAAAGCAACCTTCTATGGCAAACCAGGTCCTGAAACTTATCCCCTCTGTGTGACCCTTCTTTTGGAGAAACACCCTGCATAAGCAACCACCAGGCTGCAGAGCAGGTGGTGCCCTGAGTCTTTTAACCCCACTGTGCCCTCAGCAGAGGTGGCACTGGCCAGCTCCAGGCTGAACACGGCTGCAGAGCAGTGGCTCGACTCTTCTGGGCTGATTGGAAGCAGAGGGGTGGGAGGAGAGTGGCTGATAGGCCGGGAGGTGCAGGGTGCCCGGTGAGATGTATTGTGCTGTGTTTTCAATTTGCACATTGAGACAAGACAAGCAGATGAGATTTCAGTACAGCAAGCTCAATTAATCAAGGCTTTGACAGCTGTGAAGTTGGACATTATTAATCCCTTTTGCAGACAGGCCAAAGGGGTAATAATTACACTTCTCCTAAAAATAATAAGGAAGGATGTTGCTCCTGCTGCCCCCCTGCCCTTTCCCTGAAAGAACATTTCCTGATCACAGTACTTAATACTACACTAGTTGCAAAACTACTTCAGCTCACCCATTGCTTGCAAAATGGGAAACAAAATGTGCAAGAGTAAAATCCTGAGAGCATCCTCTTGGGGCCCTAAGGTTCATGGGAATGGGGGCACTCAAAGCCAGGGCTCTGTGAGGTGAGAGCTGGCACACTTCCCTGTGCACTGTGCACACACACGTGTGTGCTGCAGCATGGGCCACCCTGGATCCATTCCCATTGGAATGTGTAGGTAACTGGGAGGCTGGATGTTTGCAAAGCATGGCGAGGAGCTGTGGGATAGATCCAGCACTCTTTGTGAGCACAGGGGCTTGGAAAGGTTGGCTGTTCATTTGTGTGTCTCCACTTCTATGACTTGGAGAAGCTGGAGGCTGAACTCTCAGCCCAGTCCTAATGGGCTACTCCAGCCTGGGCTGGGGCAGGATGGCACCAATCATCAGAGCATGACTTACCCTTTTCCTTCCCTATCTGCCCTCCAGGGAAGGCAGATGCAGTCCAGGCAACTGCAACCACCAGGAACGGGGAGGAGGAACTCCTCCAAAGGCAGGGGAAGGGGCATATCTTAACTTCCAGCCCGAACCCTGCTTTCTATGGCTGTGCTGCAAAAAGGCATCCCGCCTGACCCTGCCTTCAGCACTGGGGAGGTCAGGCAGGCAGAGCAGCCCACTGCCTCCTGCACTGCACCTTGCAGACACCACCCTGATCCACCCGCCTCCAGACAATGTCATCTTCCAAGCAGGAGACATTTAAACAGGGAAATGCCAAAGGAGCAGCATGGTATTTAAAGGCAAAGAGGTAATTACTAAAGTTCTCGGGAGAGCAAGCACACAAATGAGGGAGCATCGGAGAGAGGCTGTTTATCCCACTGCTGAATGTGCATCGGTGCCATGTGTTCAGCAGGAAGGGGATGTGCCAGCACGAGTGGAGCGTCTCCAGGGGGGACAGGTTTGTTTGACAGTTCTCCATTACAGCATCCGAAAATCCTGGCACTGCCTGCGGCCACGGGGAAGGTGACAAGCTGCAGTCCTCGAAATCTTGCGCCACTTGTGCCTCCTTACAGGCACTGGTGGCAGAGGGAGGGGCCATCAAGGGTTTGTTTCTGCATCCAGTGGGTGGGAGATGCAGCCAGGAAGGGAAATAGCCAGGCACAGTTACCAGTGGTAGGGTAGATTGTGGGCTGGGCCTCAGATCTGGTCCTGTGTCCTCTGCCTGCTGCTCCCTGCTTTTCCCAGTTCTCTTCCCAACGTATTTTGCATCCTCATCCTTGTCTTCATAACCCATAGAAGCCCCAGGGGTGCTTGGGGTGGGGGGCTGTTTTGGCATGGAGATAGATCAGCTGATGCTGATGCTTGAACTGCAGGATGGTGCAGCAATGGATGAGGAAATAGATGCTGGAACAATGCTGTCAGTGCAAGCCACGGTTCACTCACACCTCTTGACACTCCAAGAAATGCTCATTTGCTTTTCTGATAAGACTGGTCAATCCCCCACTGGGAATTGCTAGCACGGATATGGGACTGCAGGTGTGGACAGCCTGACTGTGGCTGTGCAGCTCCCCAGGGAAGGAGAGCCCAGCCTCTTCCCCCATTTTAGTGTTGGACACACTAGAAAGCTTTCTCCCAACATCCAGCCCAAATCTTTGTTCTTCTGCATCTGTCAAGTGCCTTTGGTGCTAGGTATAACGCTAAATAATGCTAATTTTATTCCAGCTGCCTTGCTTGTGCTTAAAAACACTGTTGCAGAGATAGAAAAATCAACATCAGCTGGAAGTGCCATCTTTGAGAGAGAAATGTTAGAGAAGCAGTGGGAGGCAGGATTGAAAATCTGTGGGGGGTTAGAGGCTGGGAAGGAGAGGATGAAGGTATCTGGGTGAGGAGAGAGGATGTCTTGAAAGGCTCAAACCCTCTGCAGCACCCAGCCCTCAGCATCCTGCACTGAAGCAGAAAATCTCCTTCTTCCCAATCCTGGTAGATTTTCCTGCAGTTGAAAGTTGTGGTTTGTCAGCTGACAAAAGCCAGCCTTAGGCACCTCGAGTGGCCACATGGTGTGGACAGATGATCTTCTATAAGCTTTGCCTCTTTGTTCTGTGATGTGAAGTACTTCCACGAGTTCCATTTGCAGCTCCAGCTCCTTGCAAAGGGCAGAACATCAACCCTGACCGCTCCCTGGCTTCACAGCTGGTTAAATACACCATTACCTCCATCAAAATAAATATCCAAAGGTCTGTTGTTGCCTGTGGAGGGACACTTCTGCTACGCTGCTGTGGTGGTGAGAGCAGCCTTGGAGGGCTGACTGGGCAAAACACACAGACTTTTCGGGGAGCAGAACAGGAAGAGTCCCCAGGCAGCTGTGAGGCCATCGTGGCAGCTTCTCCTGCTGCAGTGAGGTGGAAGAGAGCAGATGTCCACGGGGTTACCTGGGACAAGATGTGGAGAAAAGCTGAGCTGGGGCTCCCCTCGCCTCCAAGGCTTTGCCTTCAGCCCCTGATCCCAAGCAGCAAGACAGGGTTTTCCTCCCTTTCCCAGACACCTCTGGATGCTCACAGGGAATTTCCACATCGGCTTTAGGTCAGCCCAAGGCGTTATTTTATTTGACCCTAATTTTTTTTTAAGAGCTACACTAAATGGAGGGAAAGGTAAAAGCATTTCCCCTCTGCCCTGCCCTCCCTGCTGGAAGGTTAACACATTGGCCATTTCCTGCCTGTGCAGATGGGATATGCCTGGAGTTTGTCAACTCAAATTCAAATTAATTCTCAATTCAGTGGCTTCGTGTGAGGCCCCGGGGGCAGGTGGGGTGACCAGCAGCTACAGATGTGGGCAGGCAGGGAACAAGAAAGGGGCAGAGGGGAGCTGCCAGCTGGCCTTGGGAAACTGGTCCTGTAAACATTGGGGTTTTCAGGAAAAGAAAGAGCAAAGAAGCAAAAATAAAAAAGAGGAGAGGAGNGAGAATTTCACTCATAGACCTGCTCCAGGACTGTGAGAATAAAGGGAAGAGGAGAGAAGAGGAGAGGAGAGGAGAGGAGAGGAGAGGGAGAGGGAGAGGGGGAAAGGGAAAGGGAGATAAGAAGAAAAAGAGGGATAATCTGGTCTTCCTAGGCTAGAAAGAACTCTTCTAAGGAGCTAATTTGACCTCCCATGTGCTCTAAATCATTGAAATAGAAATGAGCAAACACAGGTGAAAAAAAATCCCCTTAATATTTGCTTGCCTAGGGGAATAAATTTGCTGGGTCTGGGCTGTGCCCTCTCCTATGTTTGCTTTCTGCAAATACCCAGTCATTGAGTTTTACCTGAGCAGACATCTGGGGGAAGCCAGTCACAATCTTCTGCACACAAATTAGTGCAGAGATGAATTGGCTATTTCCAAATGCCAGGTGGGGAGCAGGACCCATCAAACCACCCTGAGCAGCCACCCTGTCAGCACAGGCTGCCAGGGACCAGACTCTTAGTGACTGTTTTTAGAAAAATCACAGATATTAACAGCATGTTAAACAACTGTGACTTGCTATCCACATCTGAGGAGTCTACAACCCATTTCCAGAGATGTCCTAGGCAGAAAAACAGGATAGGATTTCTTTGTGTGAAGTTTTGACTTCGCTCCTCTGTACAGGAGTGTGAAAAGTGGCTGATGTAGAGGTCTGTGCTTGTGCTTGTGTTTGGAGGGGGACTCATAGAGCTCTGAGTGTTTGCACAGATCATACCTGTGGCTATGGCCTGGCATGTGGTTTTATAAGATCAGCAGGATCCTTTGTAGCCCTCCAGGCTGCTCTAAAGGGAAATCTCTTCCCAGCTGTGGCCAGATGTGGAGGCCAGGTGATGTCTGCTTCTGTTCAACCCTTCTGCTCTGCTCCTGAAATGTTCTTGCTGATTTTGTTTGCACACCCGCCCCATCCCAGCTCTCCAAAACTCCTGCCCAGCTGGCCCAGCCAGTCTCCTAGCTCATCCAAGCCCAGTGGCTTGGTGTGGGTGTCTCACTGTCGTGTTGGGCTAAACAGGAGCTGTTGTTCAGCCTTGTATGGCTGGCACTGTACTGCTGGGACACGGGACAAGTGACATCCTCCTGGTGACCCTGAATGTCTGTGGGGGCAGAGGAGGGCATCTCCCTCCCAGCCGTACTTCTCCCAGTTCCCCGTAGATGGGAGCAGAGGTCTCTTTTTCCTCCAGATCCAGTTTCGTGGGACAGAGCAGACCCTCTCCAAGCAGGGGATTTCTGTCCGGAGGAGCAGACACAACACTTCTTAGTCCCCTTTTCACTCACCGGTTTTGAGGTCTGTGAGGAAACCAAAAGTATGTGTTCAGGATGGCCAGCCCTGCTGTGGAGGGGGATGCTGTGTGTGGATGGGGCTGTGCTGGGTGGTGCTGCCTTGGTGCAGCCCCATGCTGAGGTGGAGAGAGGATAGCGAGAAATTTGTGATCTCTCCCCAGAGCAAAGGGAGCCCACAGGGAACAGGGACCATCCTTTCTGGGTCTGAGACTAGGAGTACAGTGTGTCCAGTGGGTCCCCAAGGTGCCTCTGCTGGGTGGGTTGATGTGCGCTCACTTCCCCTGGTGGTGCAAAAACCTTGTGCCCTCCCTTAGCCTCGTCAATGTCAGCAGTAGTGCTGTGGGTTCAGGATGACCTCTTCCCATGCTCCCCATCCCCATCAAAGCCACAGGGTGATTTATGTCTTCCACTCACCACCCCCTCATATTTTCTGCAATTCTGCTATGTAAATGGTGACACTGATAATAACTCTTAGCGCTTCCCAGTTCCCAAGCACATTGCAAGTATTTCCTAATTAATCCGCGCAACGCTCTCGTCAGGGAAGGCAGTGTGCCACCGCCCTGACTTCCCAGGCTCGCAGCCTTCTGGCGGACAGAGATGGAAGTGCTCATCTGCACATCGTTAGCCCCACGCTGCTGACGCCTAATGAGTTCCCTCGCAGCAGAAGGGCGCGTTGCACGGCGCGGCTCGGAGCAGATGGAGCTCTCTTGCATGCCACGCCGAAAGGATGGAGAGCCGCGCACATCCCCGGCTCGCTGTCTCCTCGTGGAGCTTGTGACTGGGGCAGGGGGGCGGCGGCTGTGGGGTGCTCTCCCACTCCCGCAGCAGGGGTTCTGCCGGCTTGGAAGTCAGGGGGCTTAAAGAACCAACTCTGACTCCAACTTGGGAACAGTCTCCCGGCAAGGAGTAGAAGCCACTCAGGCAGGAAGAGCCAGTCAGGAGAGGGTTAACAAGCTTCTCATGGAGACATGGTCTGCATTGTCACCTCCTGGTGGATACTGCAGTGGCCCATGCCATGGATGCTGGTGTATGTCATGGAAGATGGAGCCTGCGAAGGAGTTAAAATGAAGAGTTCCCTAGCTGCAAGTAGGAGCAAGAAACAGATCATTCTTACCCAAAGCAATTTCCCTGGCAGATCATTTTCCCACCTCCCCTCCGCTATTACGGCAGGTAATTGTGTCTGAATGACAAGCTCATCGCTTCTTTCTTGGTCCTGCTCTTCCTCCTGCTCTATCCTGCAGCCAAGTCATGAAAAGGGGTGCAGTAGGTGTCAGGTCTCAAGATGCAGCCCTCAGCCTCCCCGCAGGCAGCAGCAGCCCAAGGCAGGGAGGCCTTTTGGGACAGTGGCTGGGGTGCCAGCATGCTCGATGTCTTGTCATACCTCCTGCAGCAAGCCCATGAGCTTTACACCTGCCTCCCACAGCCTCAGCCCTCGCTGAGGGCTATTTAGCTACAGTTTTTTCATAGAATCACAGGATGGTTTGGATTGGAAGGGACCTTAAAGATCACATAGTTTCAACACCCCTGCTATAGGCAGGGACACCTTCCACTAGACATTTTCCAGGAGGAGCAGGGCTGTATGCTGGCTGTTCTCAGTGGTATGGGGCAGCTGGGAGGGTTGGAGAACCCAGCTGCCAGCTGCCACCTCTCCTGCTGTGCTACAGGGCTGAGCCCCTTGCTCTGCACCTTCACCTCGGCAGCCCTGGCTCCGCATTTCCCTCCAGTGCTTCCCGCAGAGCTGGGACAGCCCCCGCCCGCCCCTGCTCCCTGGCTCATTAAAGAGGCTCATGCGGTGCCCTCTTGACACTTGTAACACAGGAGCACATGTCTTCAAAAAGCCAGGCCCTGCCGATATCCCCTGGGCCTGCCGCTGGCTTTCCTTCCCCTGCTCTCACAGCCCTCCCCAGGAGGGCTGTAAATTTGGCAGGGGCTGCATTATTTCCAGACCAACCCTGTCTCACGTTTCCCCTGCCACTAGCTTAAGTGTCACCCCTTCCTGCTGGCCCCACAGCCTCCCCCCGCCCCACCTGCCCCTACTGCTGCCCGCTGCCCACCCTGCTGGATTTCTGGGCTGAGCCAGGACCCTCTGCTGGCACAGGCATGCCTAGAAATGGATTTCTGGGTATCCCTGCATGCCCACACTGCCCTCTGCACACACACACGGACGGCCACATATGAATGCAGGAGTGTGTGTGCACAGGTGTGCAGTCTGGGTGTCAGGAGGCTCTTCACAGCCCAGGCATCTTGGCTTCACATGGTTATGCATTGAGATGGGATCCTCTGAGAGCTCTGTGCTGGGGTGTTTCGTCTCTCCCACTGCCATCACAGACACTTGAAGGCTGCTCTGTGTCCAGGGTCTTGTCGCAGGGCTTTTGTCTCCTCTCAAAAACGGCCAGAAAAATCATTGTAACTCAGTGCTTGGGGTGTGACTCAAAATCACAGTGTGACCCATTCCAGAGGGCCCTGCAGTATCAGGATCCTGTGTCAGCCATCCCTGTGTCACCCAGATTCACAGGTCCCTTGATCCACTGCTGAATATCCTCTCTTACTCATCACTGAACGGGCATCAGCTTCAGGGAGCCTTTTGTTCTGGGGAACATGGTGCAAGCAGGGTCCTTTTTATCTTGACCCCTTTTTGGGAAGGTTTCTGGCAGAAAGCAGAAGAGTGGCCTCCTCCTTGCACCCACCAGGTCCTCAGTGTGTAAGAAACGCTGGCCTTGTTTGGAGGATCTCAAAGGCTTGTTATTCATTAACCCCACCAGAGAGTTTCCTGGCAATTAATTTTTAATGGATTGAAAAATTCTCTGCCTAACCCTGCTTTCTTCAGAACAAGCCTCACCCTCTTGATGTTTCAAATCATTATCTCCTACATTCCTTTAGCTGTTTTAGAAACCAAAGATGGGGAAGAAATTGGAAAGTGTTATTATTTCATTTGGGTTAAACTGTATCGCTTCAAGTTTCGCTCCCCCTGGGCATGATCATCAGCATATCTGATCAGCAAACATCTGCCTAAGCCACCCGCTCACGCCTCCCGGGAAATTTGGGGAATGAAAAAAACTGAGACGAAGCCACTGACGTCACCTCCCGGCTTTTGCTCTTTCCCCCTGAGTTTTATTTCTAAGGGACATTTGCATAGAAAGAGCATCTTTGTTTCTGAAGGCTTTGCCAGCTCCCGCTGCCGACTCCCCCCTTTCTGGGAGCTTAATCCTTTCCCCGTGGTGGCTGCGGGAATCGGAGCTGAGCTGGATTCAGCCTCCTCCAGCCCCTTCCCACCTCCCAAAGCTCCATCAGCCTCATGGGTGCGTTCTATCACTCCCAAAACTCGGCAGCAGAGGCTTGGGACAGCGCTTTGGGGTGTCTGTGGCTGGTGCCGTGGTCTGGGCACGCCTCCTGCCCCAGCCCGCGCCTCAGTTTCCCCGGGCAGCACTGCCCTGGTGATGTGAGCTCCGGCGAGCGCTAATGCGGGTTAATTACCGCCCATAAAGTCCTTCCAACACGTGAAGAGCGACACTGATGCATAAACAACCGGGGTAATTGGTGCAGCGCTCAAAGGGAATGAAGTGCTAAATTAGTCACACAACAGGCACATGGGCCACAGCAGCACATGGGGCCAGCCCGGCTGCAGCACTTCGCAGCCCACCCCCTGTGCAGCCTGGAAAGCCCCCTGGACACCCATCCGCCTCCCACGGCCTCTGCTGCCTGCCCCGGCAACAGACCCGCTGACTTTATTGGCTAAAAGGAGATTTTTACAACTCAGCTGCTTAAAACATGTCTGGGTTTTCTTGTGGGCATGTCCCCGTTTTCTTGTGGGCATGTCCCCCTTTTCCCATATCATGTATGAATTTGTTCTGCTTTTTTTTTTTTTTTCCTCCAGATGAAAAAAAAGGAGTGGGGGCACAGACTTTGAAAAAACCCTCTTAAGAAAAAATACCAATTTGTTCCACTAAAAAAAAAAAACAAAACCAAAAACAAACTAGGCTTTTTTACATTTAGCTCCCTTCTGATGGAAATTTTTAAACAAAACAAAATTTTCCCAGGGAAACAATCTCCTTTTTTTCCCTCACTTGTCAAAAAGGCATATTTTATCCCTTCTGCTCCTAAAAATAATGTTGAGATGAAAAACATCTTGAGGACTTGCAAGAGCTCTCAACCTCTGCGGTCAGTACCAATGTGGAGGCAGGAAAGCAACAAGAGCATCTTCCTCCAAGGAAAAGAATGCTGCTGCAAGGCAGATAACTGTAAGGATAAATCCTAAAGAACGGGCTTTTAAATTTTATTTTCTTTTTTTCCTTTTCTTTTTTCTTCCTT